>JAQIWH010001438.1:0-31669 GCA_034695005.1 Cryptops parisi | reverse complement strand
CATTGGCTGATTCATTTAGCTTCCTCATAATTGTGCCAGCAATTCTGTGTCAGCTAATTTGGGATAGAGTATAGTTAACGACTACTTTCCCCATGGCAGTGGTGGCTGTTTAACACATTAAGTACTATCATGGATGTTTTTACCATAACCATTGAAGCTGTTTGTAAATGTGATTTAAAAGCATGCTTAAGAAAATATCATTGATTTTTCTGCTTGTATTCTATTAGGTACTACTTAAAGAATGTAAATACTACAGAAACATTAGTTCCTGACGAATTAGCAGGGGTAAGAAGAAAAAATTTTGGTTTGAAAATAATTTGTGTGAAAATCTGCACTTTGTTTATTGTACTTTTTATGGGTTTTTTCATTTATATATTTTTATGATATTTTTAAAAAAATATTTTTTCATGTTTCATATAGGAGTTGATGCGAGAAAATCAAGTTCATTTCCTGCAATTGAACAGTGTCGAAGTCGCAATCCAATTAACATTGGAAGATTTCAGTATTTTTCGCCAAATCGAACCGACGGAATACATTGACGATTTGTTCGAACTAAAATCGAAATATGGGACACCTCTCCTTTCTCAGTTTATTGAAGTAAATTTGTGTTTAATTTGTACCAATTTTTTTTATTTATTTATTTGAAAAACAAGAAAAAAATTTAGTGGTGTTATATATCGAACCCAAATTGTAATTTTCACAGTTGGTGAACCGAGAAATGTTTTGGGTGGTAACCGAAATAGTTCGAGAACCTAATCCTGTTCGTAGGATGAAGAACATAAAGCATTTTATCAAAATTGCTCGTAAGTTGGTCTTTTTTTTTTTTTTCTAATTCATATCATATATATACTGTACAGGGTGTCGCTAAAAGATCCAGTCAAATTTCAACCACAGATGTAAAACAAAGCAAACAATCCATTTAAACGTAGGTCCAGAAATGCTTCTCTTCTGAGATAACACAGGGTGAAGTCACTTAAATGCATAGGCCTATTGTCTCATAATTGTTGTAGGTATGCAAATGAGTATGCATTTCAGGATCCACGTTTATACGGACGTTTTGCTTTGTTTTGATGCATAGCAGCTGCAGTTAAAATTTGACTAGAAATTTCAGGAACACCCTGTATAATGAAACTTCGGATGATTTTTGCCAATTGGTGTTGTTGTTTTTCCCCCATGCAGGACAATGCAAAGAATGTAAAAATTTCAACTCGATGTTTGCCATAATCAGCGGTCTTGGTCATGGAGCCATTTCTCGTCTTCGGAACACGTGGGAAAAACTGCCCTCTAAGTATCAAAAGTTGTTCGAAGACATGCAAGATCTCATGGATCCTACGAGGAACATGGCGAAATATCGAAACTTGATCAACAGCGATCACATACAACCTCCGATTGTAAGTGACGTCCACGTTATATTTAGGGTTTAAAATATAATGTCTGTGCAAATTGGTAAAACTGTTGTGGCTAATTGGTGTGTTAAAACGGTCCAAATTAATTACACTTATATTTTCAGATTCCATTTTATCCTGTCGTTCGGAAAGATCTAACGTTCATCCATCTTGGAAACGATACAATCGTCAATGGTTTAGTTAATTTCGAAAAGCTGCGTATGATTGCTAAAGAAATTCGACAGTTGAGCAACATGTGTTCAGCTCCTTATGTAAGCGGAAATTGCTTTGTGTTTTTTTTTTTTGTGACAGATGTACAATCTCTTAATCCTTGAAAACTAATGCTCTGTCGAATTAAAATGGTAATTATTTTATATATATATATATTTATTTTTAAAAAAAAGGATTTCATCACAATGCTGGAATTGGGTGGAGCGCATCCAAGCGCAGCCATGGTTTCTATGAATCAGCTAACTATGGGTGGAGCTAATATGACAACATTCAAACGGCGTAAGAAAAGTACAACAGTGCCAAATCCTAAGAAAATGTTTGAGGAGGTGATGGAACTTGATTTTTTCATTTAAAATACAAATTTAAAAAAAAAATAAAATAAAGATTGTAAATATTTTTGGGAAAAAAAATGTTTTTTTCACCAGTAAACTAGTTTCTAAAAATGTTTTCAAGTTCACACATTTTCGGGAAAAAAGTGTTGTACCTGAGGGTTTTTTTGTGACAAAATTAGTAATAAATTTTTTTTAATTTTAGGCTTATTTTTCGGGGAGAAAAAAAGTTGTTTTTTTGTGTTTTCTGAACCAAAATTTTCGAAACAAACTATTTCAACTGAATTTGCTATGTTTTGCAGAAAATGTAGCATGTAAACATGTTTTTCTCACTGAGAGTAGCACTCTTTGAACAAAAAAATTTGAAAACAAACTTTCCATTTATTTCATAAAAAAACCTTAGAAACTGAAAATGTTTTGGAGCACTGGGCTTCATGTTCATTACAATTTTGAAATTTCTAATCCTGCTGAGGATGAAGCCCAGTGCTTCGAAACTTGTTCAGTTTTTTATAAAAATGAATCATAAAATAAAACTTTTTTTTTTCGAAAAATAAGTTTTTAAATCTCATTATTAAATCGATTTTCTTTAATTTTTCAGGCTCAAATGGTACGTCGTGTGAAAGCATATCTTTCGAACCTGAAAGTTATCACCGATGAGGAACAACTTCATCAGATGTCCAACGAATGCGAACAAGTAGTAGGAACAGGTAATTTATTTGTTTGTATATTTTTTTTATAGCTTTAAAATCCATGTTCATCTGATGGTATCTTGAATTTTTTTCCACAGCATTGCAATCAGTACAAATTCGTAAACGTCATCCGTCTCCAACGCTATCAACAGCCAGTAGTAATAGTAGTACATCAGAGGGCAAAAAGTCCATTAGTTCAGGCCCTAAATTTGGTAGGTGTCAACTTTCCCCAATATATATACAGACAGGCAATAATAATTATTGCAATCGATTGCAATTAAAGGTTTGTTATAATTGATGGTATCAACAGGTGCTGACTCTCCGCAAGCAGTGAGAAAACTCCTAGCCCTTTCCGAACAAACTAAAATCAGACCCCATCAACCACCTCGTCATCATCACTCTCTCTCACCAACTCCGTCACCTAATACGGCACGAAGGAAACCGGAACGTCAAGGCCACGGCCGATCTCATAGTGACACACCATCTCCCACGGTGATGCCTGTCGACTTATCAGCTGAGAGTTCGAGTGTCACTAGCCTTAATTATTTGCCTTTACGGAAGTCACACACTTCAGGTAGAAAATATTCTCTATTCAGTAGTTTTAAGATGAGAAATTGAACAGTCTGAACCCAAGTTGTTTACCAAAAAAGAAAATGATTCAGTATTAAATGAACAATGAAAAGTTTCATATATGTACATATATAATTATTTTAAAAGTTTGGATCAATCATTGAAGTCATAACATTTGTAGTGAATAATAGTTAGGTTGAAAGTATTTATTACGTGTTTGCTTTGAAGTATGGTACCGAAGTTGGAAGGTGAAATTGTTTTTGTTTCTGTGTTTTTTTATTTTGTTTCTGTGTTTTTTGTACATAAAGCTGACACAAGCAATGTTTTTTTTTTATCTGTTTTGAGATTAAACCACTCAAGTTTATAAAATATTTAAATAAAAATTTGAAAACAAAAAAAGATTAAAAATAAAAATAAAAAAATATCTAAATTTTCTAACGTTTTTCACAATATTTTTTTTTTTATTCTGATCACACAGTTATCCCTCGTTATCCATGGGTTTTAAATATATGCCGCTTGAAATACTTTATTTCGAGTGGTAAATTTTTTCAATTCAAGAAATTCATTTATAGATAAGAATAATACTAGTATTGCTTGGTGAGCAATAATATTATTAGTCTCTCGTTTCACTAGATGGCATTACTTTTTGCCATGGATAATTTTTTTGTCTCTAGGTGGTGGTGGTGGTGGTATGGTACTTTCTACGTAGTAGTTAAAATTATTTTATTATAAAGTACAAAGCGTCCACCATGCAATGTCACCATTTTAAGGTAACATTTCGAGTACAGTTTGAAGGAAAATACGTACGTAACCATAATTAAATATGGAAATGATTGTGTTAAGAGTTTCCGTGTTTTTCGAGTTTCATAAACATAAAATGTGACCAGTCCTATAAAATGGGTCTTTGGTGGCAGAAAGAATGGCTAGGTGGTGTCTAACTCACACCTTGTGTTCTGCAACATCCCCCCACGAGACTTGCTTTTGTTTCTGCATAGCATCTCACAACGTGTGCTTGGTCGCCCAGAGTTGCCATTCTGAAACATGATAAACTGTAGGTCTGACACACTACAATATTCTTACATAAAACTTTTTTAGTGTCTGGTTCCGTTCCATCAAACTTCGTGTTTGTATAACCGGATATTAACATGTTGGACTTTCCAAAATGCTGACATTTCATGGTGAACACCCTGTATGTTTAATTAACTCACAAACATTTAAAATGTGTGAAAATTTATAATATAACGTGTTTAATATAGTTTCTATTATTTCACCAGTAACATTTCATATTGAACCTTAGTCTTTCTAACCAGTTTGGTGACCTCGGTACTTTTCAAGAATATAGCCCCCATGGATAACAAGAGATTTTTGTATAGGGAAGATTTATTTTTTTTTTTGTAACTATTATGGATGAAACCATTGGTGTTTTTGACATAAATGTGGAGCAAATTACTGGTTTTGATTGAAAGTCACTTAATAAGGCAAACATGGAGTCAGTTGTAGTTGATTAGTAGTGATAGTTGATTGTCTCTGCCACAGGCTCGGTCAATCCCAGCGATAGCAGTAGCGTGAGCAGTCTTCAAGTGCTTCAGCCACAAGACAGTGATTCAGGCTATTACTCAGTCAGTGACAATTGCAGTAGTAACGGTTCTTCCATATCTTCTTCCCAATCGTCACCTCAGCCACCCAAAGTGGTCGCTGCTTCAACAGGTAACTTTTCGAAGTTACACAGATGCTTAAGAAAATAGCCTTAAGTCGAAGGGAAAAAAAAAGATCCTACTTTTTTTTATGCTTTTCGTGTTTTATGCTCGCTGGTGCCTTGATGCAAAGCTCATGCTTCTGTTTTCGTTGGCTTGCTTTGGCTAAAATATGTTTTTCAGAAATTTCTTGCCGACCGTTGATGTGGGATTATTGGACAAAAGTTACATATTTTTTATACATTAGGTTTTTAGACATACAGTATATCTTATTGCAGTGAGATAAAGTTTTATTCTTGGTAATAATTACTATGTTTAGTTTTTAAAAATTGGATTTTTTTTTTATTTTTCACCAGTGGCGAATTTAGAACCAACTTTTAGGGGGGGGGGGTTCACATTAGATTTCATGAAGAAAATGTCTGACATTTGTTGTTTTCATGACGAGACGTTTTCGTAGTTTTCTTGACAAATCAAGCTCCAAATGATTGCTTTAGTGTTTTTAGCCCCCCAAAATACACAGTTGTTTTTGCCTCTGTTTTCATGAAAACGTCTATATAACATTGAACACGTAAATGAATTAAACATGTTCTGGAAGGGGTTTGTACCCCCATAAATCCACCAGTGATCTTCACGCTTGTCAAATAGATGTAGATTGAAAATGCCAATTATTCTCATCTTTTGGTTGATCTTTTCTACCAAATTCGGATGATAACGTATACAAGTTAATATTATGTGGTAATAAACGTTCAGGGCTTGCTGCTAACTTTAACACAATACTAAATACTTTAGTATTGTGTGAAATCAAACGCTTGTAATAAGTGACTTTTGTCTAATAAGTTACAGGTTTCAAAAGCATAAAATTCTTTACCCTAATGAACATACTCTGTCACCAGTAGAAAAAAAAATTCATAAAAAAAAACATTTTTTAACCTTACTGACTAGAACAGGAACTTTTCCACATTTTGACTCTCTCCTAGAGGCTTTGTCAGGTTGGAGAGAAAGGTAGAAGAAAAAAACTGGAGAGACAGAGGTGAACTGTTCAGCAATGTGGTTATAAATAGCTGTGTAAACTGTCTCTCTCTTGCATCATCTTTTTTTTCCACCTGATAAAGCCCATAGGAGGGAGGCAAAATGTAGGTGTTAAAATGATCTACCCAGTAAGTCAAAAAATGTTTCTGTTAAGAATTTGTTACGAGTGGTGAATTAAGTTTTGTAGGATCTTTGCTTGCATTGGATGGGTTGAATGGTATTTCTGTTACTCCTAGTACATATGCTTAGCTGCTGGCTTGTCATTTTGTTTGCAGTTTCGCAGTCACCTCCGTTAACAGGAATACGACCTGTGTATCCTTTAGCTGTTCAGGTTCTTCCTCCAGTGGCAACTGGACAGGTGCAAGTTGGTTAGTAGTTTGTTTTGTTTTGTTATTTTGGTTTAGTTTTTTGTTGTGGTTCCTAATTTATCAATTTAGAATTATAAATATATTTTCTTGAGTATAAACGGTTCATGTGAATCTTTTCATCATAGGCCATAAGATGCATATTCCGCCACCTCCGGTTCGACGGGACATTCCTCCTCGTGCACACAAACCACCCGACTATGTTGTTGCTGCGCAGCTAGCTCGCAATCGACAATTTGCCAGACTGGGACGGGCACACAGTCACGAGGGTGTAACAGGGTACTACAGCAGCGATGTTACCGATCCGGAGGATGGTATGTTATTTTGTTCGTAGACTTTTTTGTGTTGTCATTGGTGTATGTGTTGTCTGTGTTTGTGGGATGTTTAGGTACTGGGTGTCCCATGATTCTTTATCCCATTTGTCTTTATTATAACTTTCACTTTTTCATGTTTTTTTTCACATTATTAAAAACAACTCAAAATTATTTTATTACTCTATTGATTCTGGTGTATTGTTACAAAAAGTTAAAACTTTGAGGTAAAAACGAGCGAAAGAAAAAGACACCAGAATTAATACATGTGGGCAATAAACAGATTTTGAGTTGCTTTTTAATAATGTGAAAAAAAAAATGGATAAAATGAAATATTATTACAGTATAAATAAGTTATATAAAGACAGATGGGATGATGAATTATGGGACACCCAGTAGAGAAGTAGATGCTTCTGCCCTTTCATAAAAAAAAATAAAGAGTGGGTTATGTTTTGTTGGATCGTTATGAATAGGAAAAATACAACAACACATATGATGAAATATTTATCCTTTGCAATTTCTCACACCGTTGAAATGCCTGCATTTTAATGGTCTTTTTGTGTTTTTGAAACCAGGCACGGAAACCAGGTGATAAACTTTGTGATGGGTGAATATTTCTTTAAAGGGCAGAGACATCTTTGCGCATCCAACATTGTTAGAGTAAGCATGTAAATTTTTTTTTATTATTATTTATTTTTTAAACTTTAATTTGTTTGTTTGTTTGGTGGGTGGGTGCATTTGTTTGTGTTAGAAATGCTTCCAGGAGATATTTTAATTCATTTAATTTATTTTTAATTTGTTCGTTTTGGTGAAAATGGACCTGGTGTCAGCAAGAGATCTTATTTGTCCTGTGAATACATTAACTTGGCTCTTTATTATTTGTTATTCTGTATAGAGGATACTAATTAACTAAATAATATATTTTTGTATTACTTTGGGGGGGGGGGGATATATGTAGTGATTAATGACTCTACGTTGTCTTTATGAGTTGAGCATATCAGTGCTTAAATTGCTCTGAATATGAATTACTGGTTAATGTCACTTAGAAAAGCACTTGTACTAGTGAGTTCAGCACGTTTCTGGTCGAATTACTCCACAGCAGTGGCATCGTTAGGGGGTATGGGTGACACTATCAGAGGAGTTGACACCATCAGAGAAGATGACATCAAAAATTTCTGTTTATAAACGTTTGTGCAGTTTTTCAGTAGAAATTTATTATTTTTAATAGGAAAATTTCTTTGTAGTTAACTATAACCACAAAAACATTTTTCGTAAGCCCAGCTTAAACATACCTACAGGTTTAAAAAGATTATGCTAAAATTTATTGTTTATTGTGCATTACTATTTGGCAATTAGCTGTAGTTTTTCGCGGTGTTATGCTGGAAAGCCTGCAAACGTGGTAGCCAAACGCTGTGTTTGGCAGGAAAGCACTACAAAGCTGTAGCTATTCGCTGTGTCATACAGGGATGGCTAAAGTGTTTAATTTAGAAACTCGATTAACATTCAATGCATCTGTTGAATAGTTCAATACACATTAGCACATGATGCTTTGAATAACGTTTTTCATAGCTGCTGATTAAGGGTTGAAATTGTGAGTTGCCACACTGGGTGATACCAACCCTAGTGACGCAATGCACACTGCTCTGGAGTTCACGTATTTTTGCGAATATAAGATGCATCCTATACAAGATTTCACGCATGGGGCTCCCTAGCTGTTTCTTTATATTCGTGGATGTCTTACATAAATTAATAAACAACTTGGTACAATTAAAAAATAGTTATTATATTACCAGTCGAATATAACAAAAAATATATGAATGAGTGTGTAATTAGGGATCTTCAGTATCCTCCAGTGCCTTTATTACAAAACATATTACATTAGAGCCAATCACAATTTAAGTTTCATTGTTCAGTAAGCTGTTTCGTAAGTGTATCTCATGTGGGCATCCAATGTAATTAATTTTTAACTCAAACCATTAAAGGTCTCATCTTATATTCGGATGGGTTTTATATTTGATTGCATCTTATGTTCTCGAAAATACTGTAGATAACCGAGAATCGCTTCAGAGACAACGCATATACGAGAAGAAAAATTGTCAAATGTTTTGTATGTCTGTAGCTCTTTTGAATTGATTTGTTGTTTTCAAAACTTTGTAGATGATGACGAAGAAGCCCAAGTGTCTGCAGTCTAGGCATTTGTATCGAACACTTCATGTTAGCAATGGTATATCATTATCTAGTCATTCATCATCTCTTTCATCCATCTCTTCAGGGAGACATTTCACAACATATAACATGCCGAAGCATCGTTTTATAGAATCCACAAAAAAAAAGATAAAAAGTTTTTTACTACTAAAATTGTTCATTGCAATACAACTTACTTTTAAACCTCATGCGGTCCAAAAAAACAAAAACAAAAAACAATTTCTTGTACCGTTCATCGCATGGCGGATTTAAACCATTTGGAAAATCTTTTTGGACATTTTTTTTTTCTAGAAACGTATACACGATGATACTAAATACTAAGCACTACTTAGATGGAAGTCCCTTTGAAATGCAATATTCTAAAAGCAATGAACAATCTTGTTTTAAACAAAATTCTTCAACAAAATCGAACTTTGGAGGAACTAAAATTTTTTCTTTCTTGTTTTGATTTTAAAATGCTACGATTATACCTCAAATTTTGCAGCAAAATCTCAAGTTTGTCGTTAGTTATAAAAATGGATGTTAATGTTTTTTTTTGATGTGCGGATAAGTACAAGGTCTACACCCAGTGGTCATAGGAATTTCATAATTGACCGGAAGCAAATTCTACTAATTTAAGCTATAGTTATAAATGAAAAAAAAAATTGATAGTTTAAAATATATATAAATATATATATATATTGTTTTTAAAATAATATACAATTGTTTCAAAAGAAATTCCTTTTATCCCCCTCTATGATTTTTGTTTTTGTTTTTTTGTTTTTTTGAGAAAAAAAAAAGATATGATAAATAAAATTTAGAGAATGAAGATATTTTTTAAACTAATATTCTAACAACTGATTTGCTATAAAAATACATTTTTGTGTTTCACACCAATATAAAGATGCCTCGCTTGAGTTTTAACGTGCTTGTTTGGAAGCTCCACAAAAAAAAATACAAATTATTTTCATATAACCATTTCTGAGGCATATGATGATCGTATACAATCTTGCAAAAGAAAAATGAAAAAGTTTTGAATATTTCTTCTACCCACAAAGATCTGATTTTAAAAAAACAAACATTTGTCGTGTTGCTTTGTTGAATGGTAGTATGTGGTTCTCGTAACTTGCCGCTTTATTTGGATGGCGAAGTTGTGATCGTTGAAATTTTCGTACAGTTTAAAATGCTGGTTTTACTAGGCGAATAGTGTGTGAATTTGGGATGCAGGCTATTAGCTAAACTAGGCTTGGTATGTGCGAATAGTTGCGCTGCACTTTATCAGAAACATTAATTAAAATTGCGTTTTATTCATCGTTCGTGGAAAAAACCGGATCTTTCCTGTTTTGGACCCGCCAGCAGTTGCTTGTACTTGGTTATGGGTTTGTTTCGTAGGTTAGGTTAGAGGAAAATAACAACATATTAAACGTATGATTCGTTTGTTGTTTTTCGTAACCTAACCTGCAAATCAAATTCGTAATCAAGTACACTGAACTGCTGGTGGGCCCAAAACGGGGCAAGTCCAAAAAACCATTTCGTAACTCAAAACTGGGCCGTAATAAGGGATTTCGTTTTAAGTTTGTGAATGTTGTGAAGATTCCAGACTTGTTGGAAGTTTCATCTTTTCCGTTACCATTTGTCAGACAATAGCTTTATTTAACCGTATTATTTTGTGTTTGCGTACCTAACATTTTATTTTTTTTTATTATATCCACCCCGTATCTCAAATCATCTTTGTATATATGTAGTTTTGTTTTTGTATGTTATGTTTTTAATGCCGTAAATTGCCGAAAGCGATTTTGATTGCATTTGTAAAATATTCATTTTATCATTCTTCATTTGTTTCGACATTTCTTAATCGTTCACTTTATTTTTGTTTGTTGTGTATATTGTAGTTAAAAAATAATATTTTCTCATCCCTTACTACAGCCTTTTTATTCATTTAATGTTGATTTACCATGAGATTTTTTGTTGTTGTTAATTTAAAGTGATTCTGTTTTTCTGGGCATTTTGGGAGTGAAAAACCCACAAGTGCATTTTTTTTTAAATCTTGTGAAATTATTTTTTCAATGATTTTAATGTATATTTATATTAAAACAAATGTACACCTGAAAGTATTTTGATTTTTTTTTTCATCAGTTTTTGTGTTGTAATAACTATATTTAATATCTGAATGTAATAAAAGTTTCGCTTAACAATTTAATATGTAAACAGGCTTTTTATTAATTTGAATTGGTATTTTTTTATTGTCAATACTAGCTAGAAAGTTTGTTTTTATTATGCAATTATTTCAACTTATGTTGCTTTGCAACATTCTTTACAATTATTTATAGTTTTAACTCAAAATTGTTTAGAAATATTCGTTACAGTTAGAGTATCGATTTCGGTATGGTATGAGTTTTGGCAGTTTCACACATGGTGAGGTGGTGCTAGTAAAAACACTGACGCTGCCACACTGGAAGTTTCTAGAAGATTCTCGAGAGTTCTAGAAGGTTCTAGAATTCTTTCTTTATGCTCAAGTGCAAAAGAAAGAACCACGTGATGTTTCTTGTCCAGTGGCTATAACTGGTGAGGAGTAGGAGAAGGGAGGTCGTGCTCTTTTATCAGATAGGATTTTTTTCTTTGAAAATATTTAATTTTTATTTTATATTTTTTTTTATCTTTATAAATTAATTAATTTTTTATTTTTTTTAAAATTGTCCTGCAATTTGTTTGGTGAAAACACAAAATTTCAGTAATAATTCGCACATTTGTTTATTTTTACTGTATATTTTAGTTTGTATTGATTATTACAACCTGTTGATACTGATGGCACAGCACAGTACCATTCCCAATCCGAGACGTTTCCATCATTTATGACGTCACAAAAGAGGCGTGTCATTTGTTTACGTATACTGTATTAGTGTATTATATAATACAGTTTTACTTTACACATTATTTTAATATACAACGTGGTTTATTTTTAAAGTTGAAAAGATAGTGCGCACCATGAAGTAGTGGATACAGTTTTTTCACAGTTAACTACACTGGTGTTTATAAAATCATTTCTCATTTTCAAACTTATATTTTATTGAATGCCAAAGATCAATGAACTCTTAATAGACTGCGAGTTAATGAATATTTATATATAGCCATTTAGCTGAGAAGATAAAATGCCTCCGTACATATTTGACACACTACTGATAATACTGGAATGGTAACACGTCAATCATGTAGAGTGGGCGTGTCCTAGTTCAAATTAGCCAACGGATGGTTTGTTTGGGTTAGACGCTCCGCCTGCTTGGTATTAGAATTGCGCGTTTCGCACGGAACCGGAAGAGAAAGAAAGAAAACACAGAACAGTATTGTCATAGCCAACAAGTAATAGTACTATTACTTGTCGGCTATGGTATTGTAAACAGCTGGTACGTTGTCCAATCCAAACCACTCAAGGTTGTTTTCGTGGTGATCATGAACATCTAAAGGTTTGTCATTTCGAAGTGTCGCGATGTTTGACTGGCAGCAAGTTTTAGCCACCATGGGAAATTACTTAGTTGCCCTGCAAAATACTATTCGCGCTCACACAAGGAAGCGTAGACATTCCGATGCCGTTGAGGATTCAGAAAGTGATCTCGATGATGAGATTGACAAAAGGCTCAGAACGCCCAAAAGGTAAATGATCAGTCAGCCTTGGTATTTATTTTGTGACCAGTGCTCTTACACACGCTTATGATTGAAGGAAGAAGTTGATGTCGACATCGCGTTACATCTACAAAGCTCTGTTTTTGGAAGGTTTGAATTCGGACGTCAAGCTACACATGCTAGGAGAGACGTGGAGTTTGCATCGAGTTTATTTGTGTCAGGTGAGTACGAATGGCCTTGGTGTTTTCATAAGAATAACGCGCATTAGATCAGAATTTCGTGAGCATGTCGTTAAAAAAGCATTTGGTGGTTCGCACGAATGCATACAGAAACAAACGGCAAATAAATGGTACCAAAACGAGGTACTTAGTCGAGCACATAACTTAAGTTTGTATACAGAAACTAGAACTCAAAATACATAAATATCAAAAGATGTACAGTTGTATCAGAGAATTGAAAACCACAACACATGATTGGTATAATGTCCTACCAAGAATGGATTTGGTGGTCATCATTAGACTAGACCACCAGATTGTGGTCCAAGCAAAACTTGTGGTTTTCGACATTAAAAAACATGTATATGTATTCCAATAATTGATTACAGTTTGGTTTCTGTTTATGCGATAGATAAGTTTCACAGAGAACCGCATATAAAGACATCTCTCAAAAAATGTCACATTGTAATGTAATACAGCTTATATTGTCATAGGGATATGTTTCATAATTTTCGAAACCACATAAAAGCCAAAAGAATGAGTTAAAATAAGCTAAACATCCCATAGAAATGTTTGTTTATGGAAACGTAGTAAAATCATAATGCGTTGCACACCGAAAAAATTGATTTTGGTCCCAATGGAAAATTGGTCCAATATGGAAAACAGCAGCATATTTGCTTCAAAATATTTGTTGAATTTAAGAAAAGTTATACCATACGATATCTATATTAGAAATCTATAAAATATTTTAACAGGACTTTTGCAACCACTTCATGGTGGGCAAAACCATTAAATTTCACTTGTACAAATGTAGTGGTTTAATATCTATGTTTTGGCATCTTATTGTGGTTAAGTGTAAGGTTTGATATTTTCATAGGCTTCTATATCGTCTTTTTCAGTGTGGATGTTGTATAAAGAGGTAAATAACCGAGGTAGATGTTTTTGTCAATCATTACTTGGTTATTTTTAGCACTGAAAACTCTCTTTCTTAAGAGGCTAGCGATAGAGTTTCTTCAATCAAGCATCTTGGAGAGCTATCTGTAATAATAATAATAATAATAATAATAAAAAATAAAAATATTAAAAATAAGCCTTAGTCAAATTGAAGAGATTGAACACTCGCACAACTTAATCTTTGTTTGTAATCGTTTTTCAATGGCTTCATAGAGTGCTGTTCATAGTGAGTGTTGGTTAGCAATCCATTCCTAAGAACACATTTGCATTGAATGGCAAATGAAAAAAGTGTGATAGCAGTTTTGGAAGTTTATAAAATGATGTAAATTCTTGTAGTATTTAAGTGAAGGAAAAACAATTCTGAGAACATTTCACTAAATTGAAAATTTGTCTTTTGTTTGCAGTCTCCATATTTTTCCAGCATGTTTAGTGGTGCCTGGAAAGAAACATACGATGATGAGATCCACATTGAAATTGTGGACATTAATATAACAATTGATGGCAAGTTCATGTGCTGTTTTTTTTTTTACGATAATACATCATATTGATGTTGTACGTGGTCGTCATAGTTGTAATACAGAATGTCCAATTTATTTGTAGCTTTGAAAATTGTTCTTGGTTCATTGTACAAAGATGAAATTGTTGTTGAACCTACACAAGTGATCAATGTTCTTGGCGCAGCTGTTCTTTTCCAATTGGTAAAGAAAGCAAAAATATTTTTCATCTCTAAATACATGTACAGTAGAGTCTCTCTAAACCGACGTATATCGGATTACTGGATTTTGGGAACAAATCACTCTGTTTATTGATAACACCAACTTAGCAAAACTAACCACCCTAATACAGGATACTGTACAAAGTATCAAAACAAGAAAAACCTATGTGCATGTCAATTTCATGTATTGATCTGCTACCTGTCATGTGTCGGACTAGAGAGACTACTGTACAATACTAAGGGCTTCAAACTATAGAATTTCGTTTGCATTTCTATTTCAGGACAGTCTAATAGCTCAATGCTCTGAAATAATGAAAGAAACCATAAAGTAAGGCAATGTTGTGTTTGTTGAATTGCATAAATCGAGGTTGTATTTGAGAATGTGGTTTCAAATTATTTATTTAAACTACTATTTTTTATTTCAGCTTCCATACTGTCACTAAATATTATGATGCTGGTAAACAATACGGTCTATCCATCATTGCTAAAGAATGCTTTGATTGGCTGCTGAGAAACTTACTTAGCTGTTTGACCGATCACCCGAAAAAACTAAGAGAAATAAGGTTAACGGACTAACGTATATTCTCACATTCAAAATATTTCTCTTTTTGTTATTGATTGATTAATTTTTTAAGTATCAATCGCTTTGTACAAATTACAGTGTTGATTTGATGACGGAGTTGGTTTCGTCGCCGAGTTTATTTGTTATGCAGACTGAATTTTCCATGTATCTTCTACTTAAAACTGTATGTTGAAGTTTTGTTTTTACTGTTATTTTGTTAGATTGTTTTTATGTAATTTCATATACTTGTTTTAAATAGTGGGTGTTTTTGGTGGAGAATCCCACCTGGGAAGGTTGTTCTGCTGATTGTGCTGTGGAAGCACTAAAATATTTCCAACGATTAGAAGGCAAGAAAACCATTATTTTTCTTTGTGTTGTTTATTTTTGTTATTGTTTGTTATTATAATGAGATTAATTTTTTTTGTAGAAGAGTGTTTTTTATTTTCGGACATTGGCGAACAATATGTTCCACCTTTCAAAGGTCTTCGTTTACATCACCTTATAAATCACCACGTGGATGTTGAAATGTTAGAAACAGATAAAATAATTCCAAAATGTAAGTTTGATGATATCAGTTGGGATTTTAAATATATAATATAGGATAAATATACATTCTATTTTATATCAACTTGTTACATATTTTCTAGGTTGGTTGATGCCTGTATTCCGAATGCAGTGGTATCAGATGTTGAGGGTTGATCAAGGTGTTGACAAAGGGTAAGCTTCTGCTCTTATAACTTTTATATACATGTTGTTGAAGTGCACTATATATGAAAGGTTTTAGGCAATTTGGTAATTTACCCCACTTTTTTCTCAAACTGTCCCTCAGTAGAGACCAGGCAAGAGTGGGACACTGGGAGGAATGGAACAATTTAAATTTCTCTTCAATATTTAAATTTGTGGAGTTCACATTTATCTCACATGTTAGATATTACTGTATTTTAAAGATATTCCTCTATTTCTTTATTACAAAGTTTAAGGTCATTAAATGCTCATCAAGCTATAATGGCTGCTTATTTAAAGGCAAACTGGAGTTGTGAAGACAATGATCGTATTTTGCACCACCAAATATAATCATTAATTCCAATGCTTCAATTCTTTTACATCTTAAAAGACATAATACATGATGATAATAAATTTAGTATAGAAACTATAATTGATGTAATTCGGTTTCATAGTAGTTTGGTGAACTTAGTTGCAGCATGATTTTCAATAAGTGTTATTCAATACAATTTGGAGTGGATTGATGGAATGGGACATTGTCTCACTTCTCCCTATTAACCATTTTTTGGTGCTTTACAAAAATATGTCCCATATTTTTGTAAAATACCAAAAAGTGTTTTTTTTTTTAAATATGTCCTGTAAAGAGAAGAAAAACACATTGTGAAAAGGAAAAACTATCAAATGGCACCATTTCGCAGGCAGTAAAAATGGTGGTCAAAAAATAGGGTATAAGAGGTTTAACAACATTTCATAAAACTTGGAAAATCTGCTACAGAAATCTTCAATTTGTTGACGAATGATTAATAATGATAAAGAAACAGATTTTTCATTATGCATGACAAAAGTGCTCATAACTTGAATTGAACTTTTGTGCTAACATTCATCACAAGTGGTAACAAGAATGTTGGCACAAAAGTTTATACCAGATCCATTAAGTTAAGTGAGGAGTTTTGGCATTGGCACCATCTTTGCCCACAATTTTGTAATGTTGAAATATGTTTCTGTAAAGTTTTGAAATATGTTTCTGTATCATTGTTAATCATTTCAGCGTTTCAGCAGTCAATAGCAGTTTCCACTATAAAAGTGGCTATTCACATTTATTTTTTACCATTATCCCATTACTCCCTTTTCATGTCCCAGTCCTCCCTAATACTTGGGAAGAGTGGGACACTTTGTTATGAAGAGAAAAAACAATCTTTTATAGATCTGTATTTTTTATGTTAAAATATATACATATGCAGCAGAAGGTATATATTACTATGTTACCACAAATGGTATTAATTTGGAATTGAAAAATTGATAAAAAAAATTGTCACATTTTATTTGAAATGTGTCCCATTCCTCACTGGTCCTCCTACTGTTTCCAGCTTGTTACTTTGCCGCTTATTGGAATTTCCATAAAATGGCCGCATGATAAAGAGAGAATCACTTTGTTGCTCAGTATGGCACTCTAATGTTCTTTAATTTCTTTTAACTTAAAAAGTTCTTTATTTTCAAATTTTCAGTCCACGTCAAATGATCGAAGACGAATTTAACAGTGTGTGTCTTCGTTGCGGTCGAACTCTTTCCACAGATGCACATGTAATTGGTTTTTCTTTTGCTACTTAATATAGAAAATGTTAAAATTAAGCTTAAAATTGTAAATTGAAGTTACGTGTTGTTTTTTTTTTATATTTCGAATTTTTCTCTTCCAGCATGTATGGCGATGGACAGGATACAATTTTGGATTAGATCTTATAGTCACCTATTACAGACGGTAGTTTTATTTTCTACTTTTTATTCATTCTACTTTTATTGATTTTTAATACATATGTAATTTGAAAAATGCACAGTAGTGTTTATATGTGCAGTGTACATGTGTTGCAGAATTATCAAGTTTAAAAGGAACCATCGAACGGATGGTGAATTTCAAAGTTCCGTCAGTCAGCAGCCAAGACGATACATCATGTACAAGTACGGCAGCATAGCATTTTTTTAATGATTGACAATATTTAATTCTTACACGAATCATTAGGTTTAAATACTGTTTGTGTGTATTATCTTTATTTCAGACTTACTATCGCATCTGTTGACGAGCAAAAACAGGTGACTCATTCTTTGTCAAGTGGACTGCAAACAGTTTCTCTTGGAAGGAATGAGGTTAGTATTGATTTAAATTTTATTAAATTGCACTATGGTATGTGTGTGGTGTTTTGTTTTTTAATTGATGGGCTCTGGGCAATATGATGATAAGCCACACTTTTTTTAAAAAACGACATTTTTACACATTAAAGTGTTCCTCAGTAATCAGTACTGTTTCTAGCTTGTTACTTTACCACTTCCTGGGTTTTCCAGAAAATGGCAGCATTATATAGAAAATCAACTTGTTGCTCAGTATGGTACTTTATAGCGGTTTGTCACCAGAAAAAAACCGCTCTCCTGAACAATTTAAAAAATGTGGCTTATATTGCTCAAAGCCGTTCAATTGTAATTTTATAGTAGAAATTCAATAACACATTTTGCTTCTGCTAATCATTTTGCTTGATTTATTTGCTAATTTAATTATTTTTGGTCAATGCTATTACATGACAAATAATTTGCATATTCGTATTCGTGTAGCTCAGCACTCATTTTGGTTGTAGGCGTTAGTAACACGTATTAATTTTAGCTTGCACTCTGTTCAAAACTAACTTTGGAACATAGCAACTTTTACAGTTTCTAAACATGTCACCTATTTGTAACAGTTGCAATGTTTCTTTGTTTCTGGTTATGTGTATAAGCATCAACTGGTATTTGGTACAAGATTTTTTGATACGCATTTTTTGTGGCCTTGCACAGTTTTATGGGTACTTTATTTTTCATCATAAACATGGCTTCCTGTATTGTGATTGGTTGTGCTGCTTTTTTGTGGTAGTCCCAATACACTTAATTATTTGATTTTATTGTCGTAGGAGGTCCGCGTCATGCAAGTGGAGAACAATTTCACATTTCCGCTCCTACTAAGTGCAAATTTCGTTGTCACTTCTCCGGTTTCGATCACTGCGTCTGCTCAAACGAGCGAGCCAGGTTCTCAACAGCAAGCCGAGGAACCGGTTCAAAATGCTCCTCCGCCTATTGAATATCCGCTGGAAGTGTTTTAACAAATAAACCAGTCAAGTGTTACTAATTGCCTACATTCAAAAACATAAATCAGCCTTAACGTGTTTAATTTGTGTCATTCATTTGCCATATATCATTTTACTTACATTCACATTGATAGCTGGAAAAAAGAGATTTTCTGTTTGATAGTATACTTTTTAAACATATTCCATTATTATTATTATTATGCACTGCAATCACTGCCATATAATCAAAATGTGATCTTGAGATTGAGGATGCTTAGCTGATTGATTTTTCATATTGTTTATTCTTAATTCTATGTTATATTTTTTGCTGCTTATGTTATGTATATATATGAGTTAGTTATTGCTGAGCATCATTATTGTTTTTTTTTGTCATATTCATTGAAGAGTTCCAGTAAGAGTTCCAATAAGATTTGGAACTAATAAATGTATTATTTATATACCAATATATAGTTAAATTTGAATGTATACATTCTATATGTATTTTTAGGCTTACGGTTAATAGCTGTAGACTTTTGAGCAGTTAGTAAAATATTCCATTGTATGGAGTTATGTTTATATGCTATTTTTTTTTGTACATTATTTTAATATAACCTGGGAACATTAACTTACAATGAATGTCATTGTAAGTTTCAATTGTGCTAAATTAAAAGTTTCAAGAAACATTTTTTTCATCATTTTGTATTACTGGGGCTTAATAAACTTAGGTGTAAGCCTTGATTCGGTATGCAGGGGGTTCCTGATTGTCCTAGTCAAATTTCAACCACGGATGCTAAGCATCAAAACAAAGCAAAAAAGGCCATGTAAACGTGGGTCTGGAAATGCTTCCCTTCTGATATAACACAGGGTGAAGTTGTATAATTTCAATAGCTTTTTTGTCTCATTTGCTGTAGTTGTTCAGATTAGTTGCATTTCAAGATACATGTTTATACAGACGTTTTGTTTGTTTTGATTCGTAGCATCTGTGGTTAAAATTTGGGTAGACGTTTAGATCACCCTGTAGTTTCTCATACAATGGATTTTTATGTATATGTGGATGTTGTAAGTTACATTTTCTCTATGTATGTGAATAGTCCGTAGATCTTATTTCTTACTAAAGAGCATTAGAACATTGAAACTTAGATTTTTGAATGCTTATAAATCACAATGACTGTTCTGTTCTATGAGACATAATAGATATTTATAGTTTATTTTTGTGATAATATTATTTTGTTACTTTTTTTTGCTTAACTTCAATTTATGAATATATATTTTTTTTTTAGCTTTGCAGACTTCATTTTCTTCTATTTTCTTCAGGGCATCATGCATGGAAATTTATAATTTATTAACGTTTTTCATGATTATTTATTATGATGACTATTTAAAGCCTTGGATAGTTCATGTACTATTGCATATTTTACGCTTAAGTTTGATTTATGAAAGTTTTGTTTTTAATTTTTTTGTGGGTTCTGAAGTACTTTTGGGACGGAGCCATTCTCGATTTGTCACGATCTCGATGACGTCAATCCATCCGGAAGAAGTGACAAATCAAAGCTGTTTTGCGAAATGGCGAAAGACGTGGCAAGATGCCTACCATCTTAAAATATCTCTCATGTGTCACTGCTGTAAAAAAATACCCAAAAGGTGAGTTTTTTTATTAACATTAAGAGAATACAGGGTGGTCCAGAAAGTATTTTACAACTTTGTAAGCATATAACATTATATTCAAAAGCCTTTCAGAATTGTTTAATTGTATGGTAAAGCATGTCGAGTTTGACTCGCGCTGTGTTGTAGTACTGGATATTGCTACCGTGAGCGCTAGCACCATTGCATGCGTTATGTGGAATTGTACGAGTTCACAACTCGTATCACTGCTGCAGTTGAAAACGTGATGTCTGATATGCTGAACTGACTTTGCCAAGAAATTGACAGATTGAACGTCTATCACCAATGGCAGTCACAAAATGACTTTGATATAAAACCTGTTGTATTTTGTTACAGAGTGACACATAAACTAAATGTCTCACTATCCGGAATAAATTGTTGTATGCCTACAAATTGTAAAGTCCGTTCTGGACCACCCTTTATAATTGTGTGATAAGAAGAGATGAGAGTCATTGGTTTGTTGTCAGGGCTGGATTTTCCATTAGGCCTAGGGCAGCAATATCTTAGGGGTGGCGTAAAACATTAAATTATACATTTAGGTGTACAAATGTCGACTTAATACCTATAAAAAAATTTTTTTGCATTTACACTAAACTTTCTATTTTGTATTTTCATTGATATGTTGAATTTGGGTAAGGGAAAAATGGGGCATTCGGTGTGGGCCTATAGGCGGAAAACTACTAAATCTCGCCCAGTTTTTGTTGTTGAGATTCAAACATTATCAACAAATGTCAAACGTCAACAGGTTGTTAGTTTATTCAACTACTGTATAAAAATACAAAAAAACGTGCTTTAAAATAATTTTCAGTTGATTCTTATATGCTGTGAAGCGAAATTTGTCCTTTTTCTTTGAAAAAGAGATAGTACATGAAATCCGAAAGGTATTATAGTGTTAACAAGACACTCGAATTTATGATCTTACGATCCACAGGTGTAGTTTCTACAAATTCTAATTAAACAATAAAACACCACAACATAAGAGTATCAAAGGCAGGCAATATGTACAAAGAAAAGCACTAACCATACAAAAATAAATGGCATACACTCTTTGAAATTTAAAGAGCACAATAAATAAATCCTCAGAAGAAAACAAAAACAAATCAAATCACTATGATTCATTCAACTGGAGATTCTTTGAGCCGAGACAAACACTGCATCATTATTATTATTATTATTAGTCAAACTTGTTTGCAGAGATTATACAGTATATACAGAAAATAGTTGGTTTTTTTTTTCAACCCAAGAAAAATTGTCTCACAATCAAAGATCTTTTTGAAAGTCAAAGAATCGAGATATTGCCAATCCCTTTGGTGTCATCGTTTTGCATAGTCCCGAGAACCCTTTTTTAAAAAAAAACGTCATATCGGTAAAGTACAATACCAAATACTTGTTTTGTCGAACCTTGTTTGTAAGCGATTATGTCAGAATGTCCAATGTATAAGGAATTCCTTTTGCAATGGATTACTACAACAATGGTGTTCCGCTGATAGAGTTTTTCAATTGAAGAGTTTGGTGTAAATGGGTATGGTATTAAGTAACATTTTTACAATTTCGAGGTAAACGTATTTAAAGATCTGAACTTGCCTAGTTGTCTATGGGCCACTTCACACTTCTTGCACTGATATTGTTGCATATATTGTTGTTTTGTTCAAAATTAGGCATCAGGATGGTAGAATTGCACCTAACACATTCGAAAATGCTTCTAAGTCATTTTTTGACCAAAATGTTACGTAACACTTTTACATCAGGCCCTTTGATTATGTAAATAATGTTTGGCACTTGTCCTGCTCTTTTGACAGTTTTCAGTACCCTAATGGTAATCATTTAATGTTTGTTTTTTATTAATGTGTTTTATTTTAAGCAAAATTGTGAAATGTTCAATGATGTAACATGAGAAATTTAGTGTTAAAAAAAGTCCATCATATGTGTAAACATCCACGTGTTTGATTGTTTGAAACTTGAGAGGATTTGGCATTTGGTCGAATTGGTTTTTTTCCCAGACGTGTACGTAATGATCATGTTCTCAGCTTGCAATGTATGTTTCGTCGTTTATCAGATCTGATTAGGCCTATGTTACTTTGAACACGCTTACAAACAAGGACTTCGGTTGTAAACATCACAAGTTTCTGTTTTTTTATAGCAAAAGGGTTGGATTCGCATTTTTCTTTTCATGGTAATGGTTTTGCCAGACTATTTCGACCTGTTACTATAACCATATTTTGAAAACTAGTCCACTCTTTAAGAAATCTTTCATTCTTAAACGGTTTTTTTGCTTTTTTGGGGGGCTAGTTCCAGAAATACACTGTTATTTATCTGGTCAATCACTCTAAGGAATGAAAAGAGTAGGAAAATCTGTCTACAGATTTATAACAAATTCATCTTTTGAAGATAAGGTTTTCTTTTGGGTTACCGAATCTAATGCTGCGCTGTAGTTTTTGGCTTATCTGGATGAGAAAATTCTTGTCTCGTAGTACATCTGTTGATATATCGACGTTCCGATCCATATGATTTTTATAGAGTGATAAGAATAATATGACTTTTCAGGTTTTTCATAGAAATATTTTTGTCATGGTTTTGTTGAAAGGGATGATTTCACACTATCATCAAACTTGTTGAGACGACCAATTATTAAGTCTTTTTTCTTGAAATATATTGATTGACCTGACTTCTTGGGAACTTTGTCACCATCAACAAAATGGTGTTTGCAATCAGAATTCACTTGACTGGAATTTTGGGACTAGCATTGTTGGACAGTTCCAAAGCTTTTAAAAAAGGGATTTTTTCAGTTATTCAATGGTAAAAACCTATGGTTCATTTATATCATCAATGTCCATCAGGTCATCACTGTCTTCTTCTTCAAACGGACTCAAATGCACTTGAATTCGGCCTAGGTGCTGGAACTGCTCGTGAGTAACTTTGGCAAGTGGATTTTGTTCGAAATTCACTTCTTGTAATGATGGAAGCGTCGTGAGACATTCCACGTCTACATCTGTAATAGAAACAAAAAACAGCATACAATTATTTGTAAACTTTATATTGGGATTTTTAAGTTTAAGTGATCATTACTACTCTGGCTGGTATCATGCAGAGGCTCACTAGGAGGGTGCGGGTCACACCATTAGAGGGGATGACAATAAATAACTATCTATAAAATGTTTGTTTCAGCAGAAATGTATTACTGTTTTTAATAAAAAAAAAAAATTCATGTAACTAGTTATAACGACAAAAACCAATTTTCTTAAGCCCAGCTGAAATATACTGTATCATCATACAAATTACAAGGCTAGAATTGTATGATTAACGTTTAGTCATTAGCATAAGCTTAGCTCTTAGCTTCATGCGCGGTGTTATACTGGAAAGCCTTCAAAAGCTGTAGCCAAGCGCTGTGCTCGGCAGGAAAGCGCCACAAAGCTGTAGCTATTCGCTGTTATACAAAACCAAAGCTGAAGTGTTTGCTTTAGAGCTAAATTATTATGCTGTTGAATCGGTAATTAAATTGTTGAGACGATTGTCGGTGATTAAATTGTGCACCGTTTACGTGATGCGATTAAGTGGACTTTATGTTCCTCACTAACATTCTAGCAGAAATATTTATCTGGTTGTCACCAAAGGGATGTTACTCAGGTTGAACCTTTTATTTTAGAATACACATTGTAATTATTATAATTATACACATTGTAATTACAACGCACATTAGTGCATGATTCATCGAATAATAGCTGCTGATCAAGAGTTGACACAATGGGGCAGGGTGACACCATAAGTTCCTGCACTGGGTGACACCAACCCTAGTGACGCTAGCATTGTTTCATGTTCAGTAGTTATCTTTTTTTGTTATGTTTTAGATTAGATGAGCAAATCTGTGTTGTTATTGTGATAAAGTGTATAGGCATGTCAAACGTGCAGCCCCAATAAGAAACTGGTCGTGGTCCTCCAACTTCTTAAAAATGTGGACAGAAAAAGTCTACTTATTTAAATTAAAAACCTGTGGCCTTCAACATGATGCAAAATTGAAGATATCGATGCAAAAAATGAAGCAGCTTCATTTTTTAAACATTTGCACATATTTTGGTGGTATCGACTAAATAAAATAAATTTTGGGTTCAGAAAGAGTTATTTTATAATTTTACTACATTGCTATAAAAAAACATGTAGTTTCATCGTTCTTGCACCAGTTGAAAGATTTTTGTTTTTAGTCGATGCAACTAAATATCTAATAAAAAGTTGTGATGATATCCACTTTTTGCACGATATTTCAATACTTATGTGATGTGGCCCTTGACGTGATTAAAAAAAAAACAGTCATTTGACCCATACCAAAAAACCAAAATGAGTTCAACATGCCTGGTATAGAACATTACACCTAATGTATGTTTTTTGGTTGTTGTTGTTGTTTTGTTTTCGTGCACCGTCCATAGTTTATAGTTCTTTTAAATTTTATCAAACTGTTTTGGAACATCAGCGTCTACTTTTAGTGAACAGCTGAGACATCTTTTTTTGCTGTTGCAATTTTTACTGCGCCATCACTTCCAGACATCCCTTCGTGCTGTGAGAAACGGAAGGGTTCATCAGCTATTTTTAAATCGCAGATCGAGTTTTGCCAGAATTAAAAATGGCCCTTGGCCAATTCGTGTGAGGCAACTACTACAGTCATCAAGCATATTTGAGTTTTGAGGTGGATCTCGTGTTGTCAAAGCACGAGTCAACGAACTACTTTTACCACTTCTTAAGAAATTGGTGGTGATGGTGATGATAAGTTGGTGATGAGGATGACTGAAATTAAATTCATTTGCAGAACCAGACTGTTCCGCAACCAAAAATCATTGACAAACAATTTTTGGCACTAGTTCAATGTTTTGAAGCTTTGTAGTGCGAGATGTCCCAACTCCTGAACCCCGCCTGTGTATACATTTGCTTAAGACTTTGGTTCCATAGCTGTTTATTCGTTACTAGGGTTCCAATACCAACTGGATGTAATTGGTTTCTGTGCAGTTGCTGATTATCATTTAGAAACGTGTTTGATTCACTAGTTGGAAACTTTGTTATGGGCACAGTATAGGGTTCTGTATCGATCATTTTTTAAAGTACAAGGCTTTCTTACCTGCAATGTAGTTTTTGGAAGCATTGAGGGTCTTAAGTTTACGCAAGCGGAATACGACTTTGGGTAGCGCTTGGTAATGATTGTTGGAAATGTCCAGTTTTTCCAAGTCGCTAAGATCTTCCAGTTCTTCTGGAAGACTGCTTAGTTGATTGCTGGACAGATTTAGCTCTAAAAATGCAAAAACAGATGAAATTAGCACTTGAGGATATTTAATGTTTCAAAGAAATTTAATGTTTCAATGTAGGATCTTTCATGTGTAGAAAACAAAACTTTGTAAACATGGCCATGTGACTAGGATCACATTCTAGGTCATAAACATTAAAAAAGAAGTGGGTTGCAAAGCTGTTGATAGATCATTTAGTTCACTTTTTTTACTAATTGTTTTCACTCCTGAGACCCTTGTCTAATGTATGTCATGTGGCGATGGGCCAATGGAAGCTTTCCATCCATTGGCTTTATTTTGAAGGTTTCTTTGCCTCTTAAGTTTCTCTGCATCAGCACTGCAATCAACCCTCATCAATCAGTGGTTACACATCATCGAGGATGACGCAATTCTTACGCAAATATTTTGTTTACAGACAATGTAGTCGTTGCAATACATGAGAAATATGGCGAAATCCTCATGGGGCAAAGTTTGAGCTTAGGCTCATAAAGTATGTTTTACTTTTAAGACGGTCGTTATTTACCTGTGATGCTGTTGAACTTGACAGTAAATTTGGCCGGGATCTTCTGGAATACGTTGCATGATAAATTGCATGAAAGAACCACCGTGTTTCTCATCAGGTGATACACGCCATCAGGAAAATGCATCAGCTGACAGTCTGATAAGTCTGTTCCAAGATACAAGAAGATATAATTAACATTTAATTCAGATGATATAAAATATTTATTAGGGTTCTGCATTTCAGTGATCTTGTGTTATTTCAGCTTAATTTAACATCAGAACTTTAACTCTGGATAATAAATATTAATTCACTATCATTTACTATGCAGGTTGTGACGGTTCAATGTTGTTGTATGTATGTATACACTAAATGTATGAGCAAGTGGGCACTGTTGGGCCAAAGAGGACAATGATAATTCTAATGGTACGGGGAGGAACCCGTGCTATAGCACGTTAGGATATTGTTTGT
This sequence comes from Cryptops parisi, assembly GCA_034695005.1. Classification (NCBI taxonomy): domain Eukaryota; kingdom Metazoa; phylum Arthropoda; class Chilopoda; order Scolopendromorpha; family Cryptopidae; genus Cryptops; species Cryptops parisi. Next base: position 5,116 of record JAQIWH010001438.1, on the reverse strand, counting down.
TTACCCAGACGTTGTTATGGTTTTCGTGCTAAATGTGTTATTACTGGTTGTCAATAAACACATTCTTACCACTGCCAAGGAGATAGACACCCTTGATTTTATAGAGTTAATTAAGTTGAGAGTGTATTGTATTGTATTGCATTGCATTGTATGTAGTAGTACTGTACAAAAGAGTGTGTTGTGTTTTTTGTGTTGTTTCAATCAATGGTGTTTTTTTTTATCTGTTTTTTGGTTTGCTTTTGTTAGTAAATTGAAAGTTTGTCTATGAACTTTAGATCTTTAATTTGAGTTATTTATGTCTCACTACAACAAAGTGAAACTGCAATTTTTCTTAGAATAGATTTAAGGAATTCAGTGATGTGGTAGGTAGTTCAGGCTGTAGTAGTAGTAGGAACACTTAAATCTTTTAATTTAATGCATCATAGAGATATGTGCAAGTACAGTACAATTACCGCAGATTGTTGGATTACTGGATTTTGGGAACAAATCACTCTGTTTATTAATATACCAGCTTAGAAAAATTAATCACCCAATACAGGGTACTGTACAAACTATCAAAACAAGAAAGAACTTATGTACTGCAGTTAGTTATTATCACACCATTAAAATTTATAGGTTTTTTTGGGAGGACTTGATATTAGGAAGTTTTCCTATTCATTTTCATAATTTTAGGCAAACTATGGATTATCTTGGAGTGCTAAATGTTGGATTTTTTTGTGGAGGGAGAAGGTTACTCATGTGTAGTGAATCAAATTCGTGCATTCCATTCAATTAAATTACAAATCGAAGATGCACTACTTTTTAATGTACATGCGCAATTTACATTTATTGAAGGATTTTGTGTTTCCTTTAAAACTTTAAAATGACTGCATACACTGTCTTGCAATAGGACTTCAATCACCAACTGTGTGTAACAGTTATGATTAACGTGAAGCTAATGTATGAGTCCATTAACAGGTAACCTCTTAAGTAAACAGTTGAAAGTCTAATTTGAAGAAAAAAATAACATGGCATTGTTGTTGTTGCTGATTGAAAATAGCCACCTCCATTTCCCTTTCCTCCCCCTCCCCGAACCAAAATAATCATGAAAGACATCTGGTAGCGTTTGTGACTTAGTACCACATGGCAGGTGAATATTTGATGAAGCTGTGGGTGCATGTTTTGTTTTGTTTTTAATTTCATGTTGTTTTTGATACTTTTCGTGGAAAAGTTGGAAAGCCAAATTCAAACATTGTGCTAAACTCGAACTAAACGTCGTGTATGTCTCGTGGTAGTGTTGTGATTTGGCAAGACTTGTCTGCTGAGTTTGACTAACGACAAGGTTTATTTTTAATTTGAGGTTCCTTTTATTTTTGTTGTTGTTGATTTTTTACTCAACGTTTTGGTGAAGTTCATTTCCTCGCAGTCTGTATGGCTACGACCGATTGTTAAAGCTAGACATTGTGTAGATTACTTTTCTCAAGCAAAACTATGCTTTTTTTTACTTTTATACCAGTTTTCAAACCAACGTTTTGCCAAAGTTTAAGGCGAATTTTGCTTTCATTAGGTTTGAGTTTAAACTATTCATTGCTGATTTAAATTGGTAGGTTATCTAAGTGCACTATATGATTTAGTGACTTTGCATCGATTTTCATAATTAACTCTATCACATATATCGAAAACTTAAAAGTCACTCAAACATATTTTGAGTTGAATGCATATTAGCAAAAAAAAAATTATATCCACACGACACGTCCAAAAATTTTATTTAGATATTATAAACTTACAAATGGTTACTAAAATTCACCCAGAGTTACAATTTTCGTTTGTTAGGTCTATTAAGCCATTTGTTATTGGCACGGTTTTCAGTATGCTTCAATCTGTACAGTATGTTTAATGGTACCACGTGTTAGGCTTCTATTTAAGCTGTACTATATTTCAAATTTCAGTTTAACTTCCAAATTTTTATTGAAATGCAATGGTTATATTATATTCATATGTCCAGTGATATTACCGATACCGGTACCGGCAGTACCAATGCCTGTATAACAGTTTTTGTGCATTTTAAGTCATCCAGAAACCAAAGCGCAGGAAGTTAGCAACTTAGAAAGTAGTACTCAACTTCAACTTAAGAACCATCAGTTTTTGTACATGCGGTTGAAATGTGTTAAGTAAAATGCTCACCTAAAGTTTGGTTCTCTGCTGCATCTTGACAGCGATGAACTACCTTAGCTACGGCACGTCCAGCCATTCGTAGGTTTAGGACCGGCGGAGCGGCAACTGGACTTCCACCTAGCACTGGCGGTATGCCTCCAAACTCAGTGCGCATGACTATAGCAGCAGTAAGATTCCAACAAAAAACGGACAAGTGTCACCGGTGTGTTGTTGTTGCTGTGGTTGTCTGAATCGTAGTCAGCTGTAGTGTTTTGTACAGTTGGGTCGGTTGAGTGTTCTGAGAATCGCGGGGGCCATGGCACTTGGTTTATATCGATCCCCAGAAGCCAATTGGAAAGACGATGTTGCAATGAGTTACTCAAGGCCCCAGCCACCACCACCTCTTGCCCAAAATAAAACTCACGTGGCTCTCATGTTTGTTTGGGGTCCTACGTTTTCGAAAGTTGAATGTTGTTTTTCTCACTGTGCACGAACTTGCTTCTTGCGTATTATCATGTAGCGGTGCTTTCAGTGACTGGCTTTCACTAGAAAGGTGGCTGGAAAAAAATGCTAATAGAAAGCTAAGAACCTGCCGGGAAACAGTTCTGACAGTTGTATTTATTTTGAGACATACCGTAATTAATGGGCAATAGCCCAATGTGAGGTTTTTTATGTTGTCGTGTTGATTCGCTGAGTATGTTGTAAGACGGATTTTTCCAAGAGTCGTAGCCTTCCCCTTTGTAACTCATAAATTGAGTTTTCTATGTAATTTTGCTATGGAAAATATGAATAAGGATAATGGCGCTATAATGGTGAATCACCTTACTGCGCAGCATGATTAGAAAGGGAATTTTTAGTTTGATATCAAGTTTTACATGTTATATGTCTTCCATTGTCTGCCTGCACGTGGAATTCTGTACTATTGCATGATTGTTTTAGTATATGAATAAGAGCCAACGAAATGCTTGGCATTTCCAAGAATATTTCTTACTCATTGTAGGTTGATAATTTATTAATTTCATCTTATCTTTATAATGGAATCATTAACTGCATGTGTAACATGAAGGTCTCATTAGGTACCGTATCGTCCGTATGTTTTTTATATTTCAATAGACTTTGAAACTTTGTACATCATCATTGATGAAAATATATGGTACCAATTTAAATGATAAAATTTGACAAAGTTAAAGTACAGTAGTTGAAAACGTTACATGTAAAACACTGCTTGCCAGTTCAATTGAAAAGTAAACTGCGGTACCATAAAATGAAAAGAACGTTTAGTACATTGTTACAAACACCATGAACCATAAGTGTTTTGTACCTTACAAATTAAAAATTACACTACAAGATATTTAGATATTTTATAAGATATTTTTTAGATGGCAAAGTTTTATATAGCACAGGTCCTATAATTATGGTACCTGTACTGTTTACAACAGTACATACAAGCACAGTATATTGTTATACGTAGATAACTCCATTAAGCTTCACATAGTGTGCAAAATCACTTGCACTTACACAATACCTTAAGAGGTCAAACATTCACTATTAAAGTGTTTTATCACTTATACTACGGCAATTGTTTTAATGAATTCATGAAACAAAAAATACACATTTTATATTAATGTTTCAATGTGTTTCGTATCATAGCTGTGAAGCCAAGAAGATACAAACAGCATGTTATCAAAAACCAAAGAATAAGAATAAAAAACAATGCATATGTAATATGTATACATACTGTATACCGAAAAACATAAAACAAAACGACGAAAAGAAATAATACGTTAGGAAATGTAAAGATGTAAACATCTATAGTTTCCTTTATAATAAGAGCCTGCAGTTGGATTGATGGAAAGATGTCAGTGCAAAAACTAAGGGTCTAAAAATTGCAATTATTATTTTAATGGATGTCTGAAGGTCCTACCTGGGCTCGTATGGAAGGTTTTGGCTCGAAAATGAGTTTCAAGTGTCAATTAGCTGCAAAAAACCACGTTGGTCAGGAAGCTGAAATTTGGCAGACAACTAGTTCTTATTCTGAAGGGGGCAGGAGCATATGGCCACTCTACATTGTCGTTATGTGTGCGACAAACGATTTAACCACGGATATAATGGGAGAACCTGTTTGGTCAAAAATAGCAGGAAAACTACAAAGCCTAGAAAGTTGATTTTTGGCAGGCAATTAGGTTTCATCACGAAGAGGGGACAACAATGTTGACAACTCAACATTGTCCTCAGGGGGTGTGCGACCAGGCCCAGGACTGTTTCTAGGAGGGTGTGGGTTTCAAGGCGATTCAGCCCCATTGGGTCCTCCAGCCCTGAAAATATTTATACAAATATTAAATGCTAAACACTACACCAGTCCAGAAGCCAAATAATAATTCACACACTCTAATTTCTGCGATCTGATTCTAAAAAAAATTGGTAGTATAGTAACCACCTTTTTGGAATGACAAATGCCGTTTTCTTTAAAAACGTGCAACAGGAAAAGCTAAGGAAAAACTTTGCTACTTTTTATCAGTGAACTAGTAACTAGCTCGTCAAAAAATGACGGGGAAGTTTTCTCATTACGAAATTCATTGTTTTATCTCATGCTGCTCCACAACATTCGATTACTCGATTACCAATAATGAATCCTACAACAATATGAAAACCACTTCAAAAGACTCACTTTCTTTGCAAGGTCGCCTTGGAGTGGGATTCCAAAAGACATTATTTGAGCATCATGTGATGCCTTGTCATATCCTGTCATAACGTGCATCATATGTCGATGCACGTTTTTAGCCAATGACATGCGGTGCGGGAGACACACTCACAATGAAATTCTTATCTTTATTATTTAGGATGAGTATTTAAACAACTAGAAATTAACCCCCGTGGTTGGTATGGTAACCACGGGGTGTCTAAAATACTTACAGCTTATGTTTATGCAGTTCGTTGTTGTAATTTAAATTTGCCTTACGTTTTGCATTTCATTGTTGTAAAT
>JAQIWH010001437.1:0-31670 GCA_034695005.1 Cryptops parisi | reverse complement strand
GAACTAAAACGAATATTGCGATAGCAATATGAGCTTAAACAACTTTCCCGTCAAGTTGACGGGTTTAAAGCTAGTTGTAAATAAGATGAGCCCTCTGCCATATTATACATGTACACGACGACCTCGATTTATGCGCGGATCGTAACCCTAAGATAAATCAAGATTCTTTTGCACAAATACGACAAGAGGACTGGATTTGGCGAACGTTGGTGTTGAAGTAGATAACATGATTTCACTTGTTGAAGAGTTTAAAGTCACTGTCTCGTAGAACGAGGCGGGCTTTGATTAGTTTGCTCTGTGCGTGTTCGTGACGCGCAACGTAACCACAAGAATTACTCAAATCCGTAAACATTCCTGTCGTCGTATCCCCTTCACTCCCCTCGTTAGTTTCACCTGATTGGTCTGGTGCACAGACATATGTCTGCCATCTGGTCTATCAGTTTGGAGGAGGAGTTGATATCGTTTGATCGTCATAAATGCTCTAGGAGGCGTTCAACGGGTAATTTGAATTTTCCTTTCCTTTTAAAGTGTCGTTCACGATATCCCCCTTACTCTGTATTCAACACTACGTATGTATCACATAGCGAAATGTATGGTGGAAATTAGGAAAGTTGTGATGTGATGAGAATCGATATTCCTTTTGTGTATTGGGAATTTGGATAGATATACAATTAGTCTTTGTTTATCAAGTTAACTCATCGTTGTGTTGTTTTCAATTAACGTTGATGTCCTCATTATACTCATTAACGACTCTAGAACTCATTAGTGGAAAGAAGTAAAGTCAAGTCTTCGATTTATGCGAGTTTGTTATGTCCAATTTTGCTGATATCCCATGAGAGAAATTCCCAGTAAACTGGAAAATTCCCTTTTTATGCGATTTTCGGCGCGGTACACGAGTGAATAAACTCCCTTGCTACTGTCTGTTTGTTTGTCACAATGTGTACGCCACGTGTGGCGCAAATACGTGTCCTGAATTTCGATATATGCGAATTTTGAAAGTTTTTGCAAGATCTTGCAAGGTTTTCGTAGAACAAAGTTTTCGCATAAATGGGGGTCTGTTTGTAGAGATGGAAAAAGTACACGTATTATAAAGTTATTTTAATTATATTTTAACATAGATATTTTTTTTTCGATTGTAGGAAATAATTTTAGTGAAAGGAAGCAAATTTAAAAGACAATGGAACAAAAGAAATTTTTTGACTTGTTTTCTTTTGGTTCATTATTTTTTTTACTTTTCTTGTGAATTTTTTGACGTCTTTTTTCACTTTTATTCCTTTGCCTTGTTTTTGACTTTATGTCCTTTGACTTTATGTCCTACAATCTTTTTTCAATCGTTTGTGCAAGTTTGTGAATTTGTTATAGACTATTTTTTTCAGTTCACGGGAGCTATTTCAGCTGTAGATTATACTGCATATAAGCTTGAGTATTCCAAAAACAGTCTTAGTTTTTCAGAATATATTGGATTTATTCGTTAATTCCCAGAACATGGTTGGTACCAAAAGGTTTTACTATGTTTTCAAATTTGAATCCAACTTTGGACGTGGGGAATTCAAAAAGTTCTAGGAAAATTTAAAGCAATGTTTCTTGTAATTTTCTGGGAGCTTTTCGACCTTTCCATGTACGGTATAAAGCCTGCGTTACATTCGTGTTGTGCGGATAGTCTCTCCTTGTTACTGTGGTTGTTTTATTCATGAATTGTTTGACATTATTTAAGGTTGATGAAGTTTTAAATTCGTTTCAGTTGGTGTTTCATTACTGTGTAAATTAGCCCCATGGTGTGTAAAATTGCAAAACGAAGAGTGGGAAAGACACTATCAAATGATTCGTTTTGAATAAAAACACGAACATTGATTAAGGGCAAAAAAACACAAGAAGGAAACCAGAAATTGGATCTCAACACCAGACTGCAAATTAGTGATGGGTTAAATTTAATGTCTATTCCAGTCCCCTGCGACTTTTTCTTTCTTTTATTTCTTTTATATTTTTTTTTTTGGGATACTAAATTAAAAAAGTTACAAAAAAAAGGGAGTTACGAGCAGGAGCAAGTTGGAAGAGGAAAAAAGCAAACAAGTCATCAGTTTGCCTTGTCAAGTTCTTCATTTATAGTCATAGGACCTCTCACCGACCGACTCTTGTGTAAGGAAACTTAATTATATTTATCTTTTTTTTTGTTTTTGGTTTTCAATTTTAAAAAGAACCCCACTTCTTACATTAATATAAAAATTTTGAAATTAAATTTTAAAAAAAAAACTAGTAGGATAAACCCTTTGAGAGTTAAAGAAACTGGAGCCGTGATTTAATAAGAAGCAGTTCAAGATAGGATTTGAGGTTCTCTTGGGATCAAACTAGTGATTCTCTGTTGGCTTTATTTTTTGTTTTTTTTTCCTCTTTCTTTTTCTTGAGTAAATGATGAAGAGAAGCCATTGATTGGCTCTGATTAAGTGGGGGTAGTCGTAGTATTAGTAGGGTTATTAGGTACGTATGCTGCGTTGGAATGACTTGAACAGTCCAATTAAAAGCCTACTTGTAAAAGATTGTTTCCTGACAGCCACATCGCTCCCCATTTGCGTTTTGTGCGCCAGTGATGATCATGGCAGTAATGACTGATGATGATGATGATGATTGTGATGATGACGATGATGATGATGGGGATGATTAATTCTTATTGTTCACTTGGGTTGGATGAAGAAATTTAATGAAAGTAAAACTCGGCAAGGGACCTGATTAAGATGTTCTAATAAACGTAATGAGAAGGGGACCTTATACAGTTGTGAGAAAAAGTTGATACTTTCGGGTGAATTGTCGATCATTTTGAACCGTTCCGTTGAACGTAGTAAATTTAACTCCCAGTTATCCGGCATTTGTGGGTTGGAATAACTTATAGATTACTAGTATACAGCCCGTCAAAATGACGGGAACGTTTTTATTTTTGTTTTATTTCGTTATTTTTGTTTTATATAAGTTTTAACTCATGTTGCTTCGTAAAATTTATTACAGGTATTTATTAATTTAACTCATATTGCTTCGCAATATTCGTTGCAATTTGAGGTAGCTTTTAAGACAGGATGCTTCGTTTTGCTGCTTGTTTTCTTTCACTCTTCTTACTGCCACCCAAGGGAGTGTCCCAGTGAGAGTGAGTGATCCTATTTGTTCCCCTACACCACATGTGGCAAAGGGAAGAGAGGAAAAAAGCCGATCCTTTTATATTCTCCAAAGCTCAAACACATTCTTGAAACGCACACACTTACCCATTTTTAATAAGGATACGAGATGATTCGAGGATAGTTTGCTAGATAGCAGTTGTAGATTCATTTATGCACTTGTGCAACAATTCAATTTTGCTTAATATCGCACAATATCTAAATTTTACCACACATAAGCTTTATGCAAAGATTTCTTTTGTTGCACGAAATCGCATATACGATATTTTAGACTTTTTTTATATGTGTCCTTTAATTAAATCTATAGTATAGCAAGAAGTCTGTTCGTTTAAATAAAGTGGAGAATACTATGTCTTTAGACAGGGTACAAAAAAACGAATAGCAATTTATCATGATTTTCAGTTTTAATATTTTTATGAAATTGAGTTTAGGCTTTTTTTTTAGAGCAAGAAATGTAATTTATGTTTCATGGGCACGTGGTGACTTTTCTCTGAAATTTGAAATAGTTTACTGGAAAGAGGGTCTTTCCTTCATGTTAGCAGGAAACTAATTAAGAAAGGAACCATGTGTCAAGTATGTTCTTCTTAATAAGCACGGAAGCCCTCCTTCATCATCATTTTGGGGTTCTACCCTCTTTTGTACAGTACTCTCATCTGTTCTTTAAAGACTTTTTTTTGTCTACTGTATTCTTAACAATTTTTTTCCTTAACTGATTATTACTATAAATTTTCTTATGAGCGTTCTTTTAATTTGGTTTTGTATTTTTGTATAATCTCTTTGTATTTTTGTCATCAGTAATATAAGTTATTTCTTTATGTTGTAACAAAAAAAAATACATCGTCCGACATTAATATTTACGACTTTAATAGTACATGAATACAAGTTTTAAAGATACATATTCAAAAATCTCGCATATGTTTTACATACTGACTGTACAACAAATATTCAGTATGTATGCAATTAAGACAATGCTCGATTTATACGAGTTCCTTGATTGAACGATTTCGCTAATAAGTGACAAGAGAAATCTTCATATTCTCGTTATGAACACGAAAAGTTCTTTAATATGCGATTTTGTGCGGTGATACTAAAATGACCGAACGCTGGACGTTTTGCCACTTTATGTGTATTTCGTATTTTGACGATTTCTGGTATTGCCATTTTTATTTATTCGAGTTTTACGCACAACTGAACCCTCGCACAAAATAGAGGTATTTCTGTATATGTATTATTCCGATGAACAGTTAAATTTGAAATAAAATGTCGTGTTGGATATTTAGTTCTACTCAAGTGTAATTGGTCTGAAAGTTTCCTTGGTTTTCATAGTTTGAGAAACTCTCTTTTTTTGCTTTGCGACACTTTTTTTTCTTTTTTTCTTCTTGCGACAGAAGTGCAGAACAATGGTCCCGAAAAGTTCAACAACAGGATGTTGAAACGAGAAAAACCTAAATTGATATAGCGCAGAAGCCTTATCTATTGTATTGTGCTAATAGTGTAATAACGCGGGGCAAAAGCGCAAGACTTAAGGAGACATAATAGGTCGTCTTTAAGAAGATCCCATCCGCAACTAATATCTCTCCGTGGCAGTGTATCGTATCAACTGTGGGCAAACGGGTCTATTATTTTGCTTATTGCTGGGAAATTAAATAATAACTGTCAGGTCAGGGTTTTGATATGGGCCCGCCGGCCCAATAACGAGGCAAACGTATCACATTATCCACCTTCAGATTGGCTTGTCGGGTGTCGATGATTGCTGCTTCTCTATAAGGAAGGACTGACGTTAATCTTGTATTAAGGGAAATTGATGGCTGAGGAAAAGGCCGCAACTGAAATAATAGGTACAACAGCCCGGCCTCCATCAGAATCTCAATGATGGAAATCGATGTTTCTTTCTCACTCTTTGGCGAGGAAGAAAATTATTTCAGACGCACTTTTTCCTTTGACAGCCACCTGGGTCGTAAATTTGCTGGGTCCAGGGGTACTTTCTTAGCTCTCTCTCTCTCTCTCTCTCACTCGGTTCTCTACCTACTCCCTTCGTTCTTGCGCCCTCTAAACATGATGGAGATGGAGCGAGTCATGGTGGAAGAGGAGGTTCCAATCTTCTGGCAGCTGCGAAGAAGTGTCAAATGGGACGCCTTTCAATTGAAGATTTGATTGAGGTGCCAACTGATTCACTTCGAACGCCCAAGTGGACGACTGGAAAAGTGGGGAGAAAAGCTGAGCAGATCCCCAGGCAACATCACTGGTATATAAGGCTTGTGTTTGCTTTGGGAATTCTTTCAGTGGTGCATCCATGATCGATGAATAGCGTTGATTCTAGTGGAATTGTAACAGAAACAGGTCGTTTCATTGTGGTTTTTATTTTTATATTTCATTATCACTTGATTTCTTTGATTTCTCCGAGGATGATACCTCAACAGATTTTGTCTGTAAGCTGATTTTGGAACCTGATATCATCGAAGGTTTCACGTGGATCAATCAAAGTGATGTCAGTTGAAGTGTTCTGCTCTCGGTGAGCAGTTTTATTGCAACATTGTAACATTTGTAATGGAATTTGCAATACAAATTCAATAGAGTATGAAGTACCTTTGTGTGCTGAAACATCATACTGGACAATTGTGTATATTTTTGTTATCCTTAGACCTCGGATTTGTATCAAGTAGCATGTTTTTTTGCTTATATGCAGCTCCCCCAAAATTGGTGAAAATGTTATTCATTGTTGCACAAGTACAATGTCTAAATTTTATTTTCACTTATTTTTGTATATTTGAGATGTTAGTGCATATTTTGCATATTTCAGGTGTTACTGCATATTTTTGCGTATTTTAGTATTTATTTTTAGTTTCAAATAAAATTTCTATTGTCAGTCCTAAGTTTTTCAAAATTCATCAAGGTTTTTTAAACTCATTGTTAGAGATAGTTTGTATACACCTTTAATAGTCTTTCAGGCCAAATGCTGGTCATTGCCTATGACCCTGACCAATTCTCCGAGAATGAAAAAAAAGCAATCTAAAGAAATACTGAAACAGTTTTATTAACTTCTAGTTTCATGTCATTTCGTTAACACGTGACACTTTCCCAGAGCCCAGTTCACATCATGTATGGTTATTCTGTGCCTCACATACATAAATTTGCGGTTTTTTTGCAAACATTTATTTTAATTTTTTTTTAGATATTCATAATGCCTATGGAAAAGCAAGCAAAATCTGCTTCACTTTTAAACATGGAATGCATCGTTTCCTAACGAATTCACCAATAATGGAAAATATCTTTTGTCGTGCATGTCAAGAACATGATACATTCCGTTAATATAGAAAATGTTACCATTATTTATTAGCTTCGTGTTATTACTCTATATTAATCGATCCCATTGATATTTGTAATTTCATGCAACAACAAATTCCAAATTCTACAACACGAGAATGTAATTTTTTAAAAATTGAAAATAAAATGCTTTGAATTTTTGTATTTTCGCAGGACACCTTTCAGCAAGAAAAAAAATGCATATTTTTTGATGTTTTTACTGCATATTTTTCGGAGTTTTGTGACATTTTGCATGCATATTTTCATGTTTTTAGTGCATATGTCGAGGGTTTTTAGTGCATATTTGCATGCATATTTTTTGTTGTTAGTGCATATTAATCCGAGGTCTTGTTATCCTACTTAATAGGCTGACTGTAGCTATTACGTGTAATATACAGTATAGTAATTAGCACTGGACTGGATACTAAATCTTGTAGAAGTACAGTATTTTTAAGCACGAGTAGCAGGTGAACGTTTGATGTCCTAGACGAGGGAAAATATATTGTTACAAAGATCATAATCTGTATCATAATCTTCCTTAGTCATTTTCAGTAAGTGGCGAAAGAACAACGGTCGGGATATTCAGACTGGTGTTTTCTCTCAATAATAAGGCTCTTGGGTCATAAATGTGCAAATAGAGGTACTTGTGAATCGCCCTTCGTAACATTAATTCAGATGTTTTATTCTTGAATGATATTAATTCTGAATGAAGAGTGCAATCAACCAACATTGAAGATGACTAGAAACTAACAGAACGATAATTTAGAAATCAAATGTTCTTAGTTATCAAATCGAATTTCTAGATGTAGAGTAAGATATTATTTGTGTTGTAGTGTATAGGGAACAAATTCTGTTAGAACTAAACAGTTCAAAGTCTCTATGGACGTCCCTGTCGATAATCCAGCATAAATGACATATATTACTAAATAAAACGATATCGGATTAACTGGTTTAGAATTGCATTTGAACCGTTTGATACTAATTTTATTCTATACTTTATTATCTAAAACCGTTAAAATGGGGGTTGCGTTTTGTATTGGAATAGTAGGTGTTAGATTTGTGAATGGTAGATACGATTCAGCAGTTCTTGAGTCATTACCGATCAGGGTGGCGACTCCAACACACACAAAAAAAAACCCTAACATAATCTCGATAAGACCTTTTGCACATACAAAAGCGTGACAGTATTGCTGTTGAGTTAAAATGATTAATTGATCGGAGATTAGGCTGTTGGAGGGAACACACAATAGGAAACATGGTTTCTCATTAAACATTATTGAACTATATCCCGTATCCATCTACGAGCTACCACAACTGTGACATCATCTTGTAGTCGTAATCTCTTTGTTGCGATCTGCAATAGAGTAAAAAAATTATATATCCAACGATTTCACGATTTTTATTGTAGCGTGTGATCCATTTAAGTTGTAGTAAGATGTAGTACCAAAGTGCTACTTATGCCCATTCTTGCTCGTGAGTGCACAGCATATATATATTTTTTGCCAATGCCAACACCAGTTTTCGAATTCATTCAATATCGGAGCAAGCGAAGGGGGAGGCAACTGCGAAAGCATTTCTCACCGCAAAAGAAGGAGCATAAAAATTTTTTCGTGCCTAAAGTGCATTTGTTTGTCCATTTGCTGATAGATTTGACTGTCGAAGGGGGAGGGGGAGGACGCAATGTGCAAAAATTGCTCGTGTATTCAACGGTTCGGAGATTGCGTTGCACGATAAATGGAGTGAGGACTAATGCGGCAACGGAACAGAATGTTGCGTCGGAAACACGCACAACGGCCATTCATATTTACTGCCTCTAGAAAAGGAGCCATTTTCTCCCCCCTCCTCCTCACCCCAGCTCGTGTGCGTCCACCCTCCGAAAGCGTCGGTTGGAGCTGAATACTTTGCAGCCGGAAATTTGGACCCCGTTCAGACTTGGCTGTAGTCTTCACCGATTTTCTGTGCAGCCGGAACAAAACCCTCATTCTACCTTGCCTAAGGATATATTGGTGGTCGTTAACGGGTGAGGGATATGGATATTGACCATATCCTGGGTAAATGGGGATGGCGAGCCCATTATTGTTTGTAGCGAGGCTTGTGGACTCACTCTTGTGTGTGTTGAGTGAATGGTGGTGGTGGCATAATTATTGCACCTATGCGGTTTTTACGGTCGGGGTTGTTTTTACATCGAAACGGTGTGACGAAAATTATCTTGCGGCGACTTTACGTTTTGTGGGTGTGTACAGGAGGAACCTCGATGGGTTAGATGCAAACCTCGCATAAAAATCGAAATATATACAGTATAGAAATTTCCATAACGTGTTAAAACTGTAGTAGACAATCAGTTATCACTGGTTCACTGCCGCGCAAAATCTCATGGTGACGAAATTTTGTCGCTTATAACGAGCATCTAGGAATAGTTCTTCGTCGCATATTATTGAAATCGCAAACATGGAAGTCACATAAATCGAGATATTGCATTGTGAAAAGCAAAACTCGCGAATGTGAGAAGTCAAGATTGAGAATGACCATGAACTATGAAATTCTCGTATCCCGAATAAGCGAACTGGATGTCGCGAATGTGAAGGATTCATGGCGAAACACTGAGTTATGGCTAATAAATGATCAAATTAACGACTAGATTTCAATGCTATTTAAGACATTTTCTACTTAAGTGGACATTTTATGTTATCTCATCATAAACTGCTTTTATAAGATTTTAAATACTGTCTTTTAGTACAATTACTGAAATAATGTGTTTAATCCGATCCATAGTAGAACTGTTAATTTTGACCATTGTTTTTCAGCTACTCAAAGATCAATTCTGAAGATTCATATTTTTTAGCGTATTTTGAAATACAGTAAAAGTAAAGCAAAATTGATGGAATTAAGTTCTTGGAAGAGATGAAACACTATAATTGGAGGGTTATTTTTCTAGGGTGGACTTGTGTGTAGTCCACTATTTTTTTTGGATTGTGAAGTGTGTTGTTGCCCTCAACATTTTTTTACCTTAGAAATCTCATCAGTGGAGGTCCACCAAAAGACTGTTGGCCACTACTGACAACTTATATAATGGAAGTGGTTAACTGCAATTATAGGTGTAGCACGTATCCCCTTAACCTTGTCACTCACATTCCTAAACAGTGCTAACATTCAGATAGTCCCACTTCATCACTCTACAAAAGTGGCCTTGCAACAACATTTGTTACCTGGTACCTTATCTATTTATCTAACTACACGTCCACTCACTTTTGTGATCTTAAGTTATTAAACAATTTTATTTAATTTTAACTTTTGAGTGTTTTGAGTTAATTATTTGAAGAATTTCAAAAATCCAATCCTGACATAAAAGATTTCTCGTTATTCAAAAAACTCACTTTTTGCTTAACTTCACTTTGGATGAGTAAAGTCTGGTAGAATATTTGAGATATATAAAAAATTAAGAATAGGCTCAAACAATACTGTTTCCATCCAACAATACTGTCACTTAACAATACAAAAATCGAGGTTTTAAAAAACACGTATTTTCATAGTATTTATCTTGTACTTGTTTATAGAATTGTATTGTATCTTGTACCTGTTTACAGTATTGTATTGTTGCATCTTTTATTCTACCTGTGTATTGTACTGTACCTGTTTTCTTTTTTGGCATTGAATTGGTGAGAACAAGGTTTTGCAGGTTATTGATTTTGTACAAGCCTGTTCAGGCATGCGTGAATGGGTGAAACATAACAATAAACCTTGGGTTACTTTTCATGGTTTGGCTTCATTGGAAATTCTAAACATGATGACTGAGGCAATTTTTTTTTACACTAGGATGGTTGATCGGTGGCTGGCCACAAGCAAGTGGACTCATTTGAAAAGTTGGCTCGAGTGATTAGAATCAAACAGGTGTAATGGTATTAACAAGTCAAAACAAGGTAGCTTTTCCATTTCACATCCAACACCAAAATCGTGTGGACCGAATGGTCTCTAGAAAGAGCGAAAAGAGCTTAGGTTCGATTGGTTGCGGTCAGTGGAGCTTGGGAAAGGAATTCTTGCTAACCAGCAGTGTTAGGGGCATTAGGCTTACAAGGACTATTTCCGTGGATCCGTTTGCCGCGCTGTCAGTCGAAAAGGGCGTAATTAATCTCTGGATTTGCTTCCCCTTGTGAAAAATAGTGCCAGCATCACCCTGAACTAATCAGAACAATTTATCACTTGTCGGTGGCCCTGTAGCTTCCGTAAGTGGATCTTTTCTCCAATAACTAGACCCTTTCATAAGTAACCCATGGAATCCCTCTGCCAAGGGTGAAGAGGTGAAGTTTCGCCAGAAGGGTCTTGTCGTCTGACCACAAGCTCCCCAACTGGACACGATAGGCTACAACAACACTCTTTTTTTAGGCATCAATTGACGCTGTTGCAAAGAAACATTGTCCCTTAGGAGAGGGTGTTGAAGCGGATATACGCATCATGGAACTCATTTTAATAGTCGTTCTGCCCCACAATACAGTATTTAAACATCTTAACAAGTCATCAACTTGGCTGGGTTTTTTTAATGACAACATCAGTATTTCTTCGCTACATTGTTGATTTGTATGAATTGCCGGATGAATGCCAGAGGGGGTCATAATTATACAAGTATTTGATGTGTAAGAAATGTGGATGGATTATGGGATTATATATACTATTGATCCGCGTAGACTAGTGCTATTATATTTTTAGTGAAACAATTCTGTGAAGTAAAGTAATAGAATAGACTGACTGCTTGATAAGCGTTATGTTTTACAAAAATCTCGCATCAATAAAATATTGCATATACAGTATATTGAAATTCTCATAAAATGGAAAACCTTCAGCACAATTATAACTTAAAAAATCAACATTTGCGCCACACGTGGCATTTATACACTGTAGAAGAAATGCAGTTTCAGAAACATTGAAATTGCACAAAATTCGCATACTGACGAAAATGTGTCGCATATAACATGACCTTGAAATAATTTCTGTTGTCGCATAATAGCGAAATCTCCTGTACAGAAAGCGCCTAAAATCGAGTATTCCTTGTATATCATTGACTTTAAACCTACGTAGACATCACTTGTGGTCACCAAGGTTAAGGATTAACTTTTATGGTTGTTTTTCAACTTTTTTTTTAAAGATTTAAAGCTTCAAATGAACTGTCTATTGGTGTTGGCTAAAGGGAAACTGACGTTTCTCAGACTGTTAAATTCACGACCTTCCGATTAGTCACATGAGGTAGACAAGTTGATTCATTGTCACATAAAATTTACTATGTACAAGTGGTAATACCAGAATCCGGGAGGGTTTGGTCGGTGTGTCAAGAAAATCTGGAAAGCTTATTTCAGTGTTTTGTTTCTTGTTTCATTGTGTTTCAGCTAATTTCAGAACTAGACGTAATACATGGAAAAATGTTATTACTACACATACTGTACTTTTCTGAACAATTCTAAGCTTATCTGAAAATGGGGTTCACCAGTATATTGCCCAAAGCTCTTCAAATGTACTGTAAAAATTTGATGAGACGTAGTGTGAATAAAACTCACGTTTTTGTTGACAATTGCCATTTTATTTTAAACACTAATTAATACAGGGATCGGCAACCTTTTAGTGGTAGTGTGCCGAAGTAATGTTGCGAAATCACTCAGCGTGCCAAAATAAGTTCTTTATTTTTATAAACAACAAGCATCAAATAACTTCATGAAGCTTTTATCAAGTTTTTACCTATTTTGGGTGGTTTTAATGGCACAATAAGTGTAATTTACTGTGTTTCAATTCACTCAGCCTGCCATAGAAAATTCCGCTTGCCACGGTTGGCACATGTGCCGTAGTAGGCTGATGACGCCGGAATTAATATTACTATAAAACTGCTATATGAAACTTTGGATGACTACTATACCTAACTAACTTTGGTTGACCTAACTATAAAATTTTGGATGTGTGAATTGGTCTCTGAATTGGCATGTTCTTAGAATAAAAGTCTTGTGTGTCTCTGATTCATCCCATAATTTTGTTCTTTTGATCTGGGAAAATTGAACTCGTTCCCTTTGTGAAGTTCTTCTAGTATTGAAAATATTTTATGAGAGGATGTGACATTCGCTGTTCTGTCATGTGCAAAGTGGACAGAGACACTTCCAACCCCCCTACCAAGTGGTCGTTAAACATTGTTGACTAAAGCAAATAATTTTGTTGCCACATTTCAAACGATGAGTCAAGATGCACTTTTTTTTATTATTATTGTTCCTCGGAATTGTCAAATATTTTAGTGTAGGCCTGTTTAACCGCTTGGCTAGAAGCCTAAACGATCATGATGTGGTTCAGTGGTTGGCTAGTAAAAAGAGTGTGACGTCCAAACGTGGAGTCTCCCGTTTGGCTTGTCACATCACTTCTGTTACGGTGTTGAGCAGCACCCTGGTGGCATGTGTCATCCTAAGTGCACATTGCTACTCCCCCAGGTCATAGTGGCTTTTCTTAGGACTCAAAGGCTTCGGGGAAGATGAGTTGTTATTGTCACTTCACTTACAGGCACTACAAGTTCACAGCAAATAGGAACAGCCTGAACTAATTCTTATGAATCTCTATGTAACTTGGCAGTCTTGTAGGGAAAAATTTGTCATGTGTAGTAGTAGTTGAATGAAACGATATATGTGTGTGGTGCTGGTTTGTGGTAAAATTTTCACTCGGTACCATTCCATTCTATTGGTATTATTCTAAAAATTTCCAAAGATGATTTAAGTTTACGAATAAAAGAAATCGTTCCGATGAAAATTTATTACGAACGGAATTGATTTTACTTCAAGAAAAATTAGTTGAAGAGGAATGCGAGTTGCGCGGTTAAGAAGCTTACTTCTACTTTTAAAACCACAGCAAGAAAGTATGATCTAACTTAAAGTGACACTTTGCATGCAATGGCACTTTGCGTGGAATGAAAGTTACAGAAATGGTTATTCGAAATAAGTGTAGCTTTTTTCCACTTAAAAGTTTGATATCGAAATACTTTTCAGCTAACTTTAAAACTGCTTATGGCGCTAGTGCTGGATAATACTGGCATATGTAATCAATCGTTGTGCTTTCCACATTCCATTAAGCTAGGTTAGTTCCTGACCAAACGCTCAAGATGATACCAGCTATAGTTAGTTGAAAAATGTCACATCTTAATTTCATTAAAATCTTAGTGACGAAACAAATAAGAAGAAAACAGAAAATTAAAAAAACTAGAAG
The DNA here is from genome assembly GCA_034695005.1 of Cryptops parisi. Lineage (NCBI taxonomy): Eukaryota > Metazoa > Arthropoda > Chilopoda > Scolopendromorpha > Cryptopidae > Cryptops > Cryptops parisi. Next base: position 17,988 of record JAQIWH010001437.1, on the reverse strand, counting down.
ATGCACAACGCCAAACCAACGTTTCGTCTTCGGTTCAAAAGGCTTTCTCAAGGGATAAAAACACGGGCTTGAGAAAGTCGTTTGAACCGAAAGTTAAATGTTGGTTTGATGTAGTGTACCTAGTCAGTAAGGTAAGGAGTTTTCTGTTTTCTTCTTATTTGTTTCTTCACTATGTTGGTAGGATTTAAAATTTAATTAAAATCTTACCAAGCATAGCGTTAAAGTTTTTATCACTGATCTCCCCATTTCTTCGTCCCCTTTTGACTCAAAAGATTTAATGGAAATCCTAAATTTAAGATATTGCAAAGCCATTGACTTTATTTTAGTCATTATTGGTGCTAGTTTCTTGTAGCTGTTGTGTTTAGCGTATCTTGGTACTGAACGACTAAGACGTTAAAATCGATATAAGGGTTTTTGCTAATGTCTTCCAGCAGACGATTAACGACCGTGTTTTTGATCTAAACAAACGACACATTTTTTACTACTTTGCCACATGTGTGATGGAGCTTTCTTTCCATTCGCTATCAGCAGGGTGTCTTTCATGAAAGTAACCGCAAACATAACCCACAGTTGTGTTTTTCAACAAACACAATGTCTATAGGGCTATAGATCTGCTTTTCAAGGGGTTGAAAAATGACACGAGGAAACAGCAGGAATCAGCAGTAGGAGACATGATGATGTTTCAAATCACTCTCGTGTTGAGCTACCACCATCGCTGATTGTAGTCATTAACTGTGCTCAATCTTGAGGAAATAACGATCATTTTTTTTTTATATTATCATTATGGAGGAGGTTGCCACCTTCAAATGTCATTCAAATTTATCATGTTTTTATTCTTTATTTTGGTCGTGTAATATTGGTCATAGTTTTTCATAATGGTAACAGTTTTCATTAACTTGTAGTCGTCAACCATGTTTCATCTTTGACAATGTTTGGTTTTTGTTTTTGTATGTTGGTTTTTCATGTTATATTTTTAACTTCTTTGTTAACCTTTTCATGTAATAAGAGTTCCGTAGGTCATGCAAGTAATCAGATGAGCACAGTTGTCATGCATTTGTCTTCACACATGGTAGCACTGTAGTACTTTTGTTTTTTATTCTTGTGATTTAAGCCCCCTCGTTTTCTTGTTCATTGGCAAGGGTGACATTATTGCTTGTTTTTAGCCGATGAGTGACAGCACCTATTCCTCATTGTGACATCCTTTTTGCTTTTTGCTTCTATAACTTTTTTTTTCACTCTCGCCAATTTAAAAGTATTTATAGCGGTTGATTGTGTAAATATTTTGCACTGCAGATCATTAATTGGGAAGGAACTGCTAATGTTAGTGTAATAAATGAATTCTTCAGCAAAAAGTTCGGTGATCACTTCATCGTTAAGATTGGTGCCATGAATCTTATGCTCGATTTAGACGTTAACTTATCCATTAACTTAGACATATTTAGATATTAGAAATATCATTAATAACAAACTGATGTCTTAGCAATAAGAAATATTCTGTAAGCATTAAATAATTGGACGACCTGTGTAAAAGGGTGTTAAGTGACATTTTTACAATTTCGAGGAAAACGCGTTTAAAGATTTGAACTTGCCTTGCTGTCTATGGGCTACTTCACGCTTCTTGCATCAATACTCTTGCACGTATTATAGTGTTGTTTTGCTCAAAGTTATATGTTAAGATGGTAGAATTGCAGCTAACACATTCGAAAATTCTTCCAGGTCATTTTTGACAAAAATGTCACTGTAACACTATTTTACACCAGGTCCTTCATTTGTTACCAATCAAAGCTTCAATTCAGCTTTGAATTCAGGGATTTCTGATAGTTGTGAAAATATAAAAGTGCAGTGCAGTAAATGTAGCATAATGTTACTGGTTAAGGGGATAAATATAATTATTGATAAAAAATTTAGCAAGTTCGGTAAAAATCAAATGACTGTTTGTAACATGGTGCAACGTGGTGAAGTTTGTATCATGGTGATAGATTGGTAAATAGCTAAAGTCAATCTGGAGGAATAACTAAGAGAACTTCTTGCACCATCAATTTTTAACATCGGTAACAGTGTTATTTCAGTGGAGTTTTGTTGCTACATTATGAATATTTTCTTAGAGTCTTAAACGCAACAGTCAAGAATAAGTATGGTGTGGTGTAGCATGAGAACAAGTTTATCAATGTTTATGGGCTTTATTTTGACATCTTTTGAAGAATTCTATTGTATTAATGTATTAATAACACCAAAGATATTGCTCATACTAAGTCCCTTTTGAAGTATAATTGTTTCTTTCGAAGCATAATTGTCCCTTTTGCTCATATAATTTTCCTTTAAGACTTTCATTCTAACAATTTTTTCGGGTATTTCTAAACAAGCTTGAAGGAATCGAGTTGGTGATTGCAATTTAGAACTCGTCCTGTGTGAGCAAAGAATACAGTCAGTAGTAGGATCGTATATACCGTCGTCTTTTCGTTTGGACTTTTTTCTACGTTTATTGCTGACTTTGCTGTCTACACAATTAGACCGTTTTTAGGTTAATGATAAACTGTATAGTGTATTTTGAATAAGAACTTAAGACTCCCATGCTACTTAGATTCAGACAGTGGGAGAGTCTGGTAGGACCTTGGTCTCATGTTTGCCTAAGGCTAACATTGTCTTTCCATTTCTGATGTCGTGTCGGATCATTGCGAAAGTCCTTTTGGCTTTTCCAACTATGTCAACGATGGCGTGCGTTGTTTCCAAATTCTTTTAATCTCTTCTCTCGGTTGTCGCGTCATTGCAGTGTGGGTCTTGGTGGTGGATGTCATAGGAAAGATACACAATTTGATTGGTGGAAAAAGGAGACACGCATGCCCGCCTCTTCTTCCACCTCCTCGTTTCCATGCGCCAACGGCCACCACGACCGTTTCTTTTCTAATTACGTCGCCAATGGTAAACATTTGTGAAACAGAAGCATTGCGCCAGAACGACTTTTTTCCAACTTTCTTGCTGACTTCTCTGGTGGGGGTCGTCTAATTTATGAGTGGCTGGAACGAAATGCAACTTTCTTCTTTCACTTGGCTAACAGATTTTTTTTTATTCTTCTTCTTCTTCTTCGGAAGGGAGAAAGATGGAATAAAAAAACCCGATAGATTGCCATATGTGTTTTTAGTGTTTGGGAAGAGCTGCTGGCGACATAAAATATGCAGTGACGAGGGGTGTAGTTAGCGAGTTGAAATGTGGTTGTTTACTGCTTATTGGTCGTGGCGTTCCGCCATGTTGGATTTTTACTGCAATGTTGTTGCTTTCACTACTGTGTGGCGTTGCATGCACTGTTAAATTTAGTATTTTACAACGTGTATACGTTTGACTATGTAAGTAGAGAAATGGATACTGTTTGTTACTGCATTGGGGTGGAGTTAGTGCAAGATTGCTATTTCGGGTGGTAGTTGTATTTTATGACGCATTCCATATCACTTAACTTGGGTGGTACACTTCTTGCATTGGTATGACAAGTTTATCTGAGTTGGTAATCTTTGTATATGTCTAGTTAATGTCATCATTCATTGTTTCAATTCATGATGCATAGCCTTCAGTATGTAAGAGTTTCTTGAATTAAATTTACCATAGATTAACACAAGTTCGATAAGATTTTGTTTGAATGTATGACACTTTTGCATGGTTATATGTAAACTAAATAAAATAGTTAACATTTTTCACTTTGATATATAAACATTGCTATATAACTTGCTATATAATTTGCTATATAAACATTGCAAAAATAGATTCTAAATTTAGAAATTTTCCAGACTAGAAGTGCTTTTGTTCTAATGTGTTGCTAATTTTGACGAATCGATAATTCTTCAAAATTAGCAACACATTAGAACAAAAAGAATATAATATATTATTATTATTATATATTCTTTATATATCTTCCAGAATATAATATATTTTTCGCAATGTATAATGTATTATAGGTAATACATGTAATGTAATTTCTTATGGGTAATGTGATACAATTGCAACGTAAATTAGCAATATGCGTTGTGTCGACTTCAAATGTACACGTCAATCGGATATTAATTAATGAAATTAATAAAAACTATGTCAATATAGTATAAGTTTTTACGACGCATCGTAAAAACTCATATCAATATAATTTCATAATATTAAGTAACATCAAAACTAATTTGTAGTAGAATTGAGTAACGTATACCGTAATTAATTGTTAGAAATAGAATCATTTTATACTTTTCTATGGAATTTTTTAAGTTTGTTTTTAATTGTTTAATTATCTGGTTATACTTGTATGTTAGATAACGACTTTCACGGTATATATTACCATATGGTAATGTAATTATGCATTTTCCGGACTATGAGTTCTGCTTGTTGTAACTTGGTTTTTCAAAACGTTGACATTTTTGCGAATTATCGTAGGTCAAAAGTGAACAGATGCAGTTTAAAACTTCTTAAAATTAAATTTTAGTCATGTTTTTGATACGATTTGTATATCATAGAAATATGTCAAAATAACACATTTTTTTCTGGATAGATACTTGTTTTTTTTTATATATTGTATTTAAAATATTACCATTGAAATTTCAAAGAAAATTACCCATGAAATTCCAACATGATTCGCATCCAATCCCATAAAAGTGAAGTGCATTTTATAGTAATCGTCGAGTACTTTTGTCGCATACGAAACAATTCAATTTTTTTTTATTAATCATCACAATTTTCAATGTGCATATTCTGTATGCAGATGAAGTTTTGAGAAAAGAATACTAACAACAAAAAAAATTGTGGGGATATATAAAAAAAGCAAAGTTGCCAGAATGGAATATCACTTACAGAAGAATGCAGAAAAGCTATAGGGTGTGAGATGAAGAACGCTGTTAAGTTGACGGAATTAATATCCGATTGATTGTTTTCATGCCGTAATAAATTTGACCATAAAACCATGTGTCGCCACACAGCTGTTGCATACGAATGGCCTGATCTTGGTGTCAAAGGGTTGAATGAATCCCCTTTTGCAAGTAGATGACACACGATTCACAAACGACTCGCTGAAGCTGTCTCAAAGCCATCCATCATTCTTTACTAAGAATATGTTGAGGGATATTTTTTTGTCAACTTTTCTTTTTATTTATATTTTTATTATACCTTTTTCTTCCAACTGAATTCCTCTTTCGCCAGTTTTTTTACAGCTTAAGTACTGTAATTGATAATTAATGCGGTTTTGTAATGCAGACATTGAGCGAATTCATTTAGACGTGTTTTTTTTTAGGTGCGTAATAAATTAAGGATCATGATGGTGAATAAAAGTTCTGCAACTTTTCCATAAAGGGCTTATACTTGGAATACAGTTCTCAATTTATGCGAGTTGTGTGGATGAGATTTTACTATTATGAGAGGAAGTTTCTTCCACGTGCTTGTTATATAAGGAGGCGAGAAAATTGCTATTATGCGATTCTGCGAGGTGAACAAAATAAACGCTTACAGTATGTCGTCTTTTCTGTCGCAACGTGTACGCCACATGTGGTGCAAATGTTGGCTCTCAGGCTGGAATCATCTGCTTAAGCTTTTCCATTTTACAGGAATTACTCCTTTTCTTCGATGTATGCGATTTTCGATTCATGCTTGGATCACTGTAGTTCGTGTTAGTGACATAATGTAGAGTAGATTATATAATTTAAGCCTTTGTCGTCGTATGATAGCAAAATCCCATATTTGGAACTTTCATAAATCGAATCTTCCTGTATTCTTGGTAGTTCATTCCTAAATTAGCATAGCTCTGAGTGACTACAGATGTAGATTGAGGTGTCTATTGTTGCATAATAGAGAATATCGTATATGTGTCAGTAAAAATCCGAAAACCATCTAAACCAGTTTTTCCTAGTTTAAGCAAAGAGTTTTTGCTAATTCTTCTTTTACTTTTTGTCAAAACTAAAATTCACAAAATCTTTTAGTAAATATCATCAAGATCATGTAGTTAATACTAGCATTTACTAAAAGGATTTTTTGAATTTTAATTTTGACTAGGCAAAAGTAGAATTAACCAACGCGCGTTGTTTAAACTGGTTCGGACTAGGAAAAACTGGTTTTAGACGGATTTTGGGTTTTTACTGTGACGTATGTCGCATAAACCGAGGACTATTTTTTTGTAGTTTTTTTGTTTGTTAAAATGACTTCACTGTAGATTGTACCAATCGTGCACCTGTCTTCGTATAATAGCGAACTTGAATCTTCAAAACTCACATAAATCGACGACGACTATAATTTTGGTAGTTTATTCGTATGTTAGCATGGCTCTGAGTGACTGCAGATTATACAAGTTGAGATTGTAATCCGTAATCTCTTCCATTCAACAGCAGATACCCATAGTTAGTACGATCCTGTTGTATAATAACAAAATTTTATGTAGGAAACTCGCATAAATCGAGGACTCCTTGTATATGTTTGGTAGTTCGTTTGTTAGTATGACTCACTGTAGATTATACAAGTTGAGCTTGTAATCTCATCCATTCAGTAGCAGATGACCATACTTATTAAAGTTAAAAGTTGCGCAAAATTGTCGTGTTGAATGGCTGTTTGCAAGTTTTGTTACATTGGCGGTATACACAAAAGCTGATTCTTTCAAGCTGCCTGAAACCCGTGACAAAACTTGGTCGTTAACACAAGAGAGGGACATGGTACGTTGCGTCGAAAAGCTGGGGAAACGCAGCTTAAAACTACCCGGACACTAGTAGTCTAGAGTACAATAATGCCATCATTGTTTTGTGTAGCGAGAACAACAACTCGACCGTTTTGCTGTTTATAACTGTGCGCAATGCAGACCAACTGCGGTGCTGATTATTAAAGAACAAGTTAGAAATCCTGCGGCGATTTTCATCGTTCGACGCTGTCTATGTGCAGATTATGAACCCTCGGTTAGGAAGTTTTGCACCTAATTCTGGCAGAAAATTCGGCCTAGGAAGGTGGTAGGGGGGGGGGATTGAACACGGTCCAAAGAAGGAGTTGTTTTTATAGGACGTTACTTTTAGAACGAACAAGAGGGGGGTGGAATGGGAAAAACCTCGTTTTAACACCTGCCGGTAGGTGGTATAGGTCACTGTAGAGAAGGAAGAATCTGGCGCAAACGTCATTTGGAGACTTTCCAAAATTTCGACGACAAATCCCAGTGGTGGAACAAAATCATCGCCGCCTCAGACAGCAAAGAAACGTGATTTAGACACGCAGAAGAAGCAAAGCACATGTGGTGGTCACCCGAATCGAGCAGTGTCAACTCACCTAAATTTTAGGATGAAAAGTCAGTCACCAGTTTTCTTTTGTGCGATGCCAAAACCAACAGTGGCATGTTTTAGAAAAGAGACGGGGAAAAAAAACTGTTTTCAGAAGTTTGCGGATCCGAATGCGGTGTATTGATTTTCGAGTAATTGCTTCTATCGGTTAACTTTGGGGATTGCTTTTCGACCCTTGTTAAAGACATCGTTGCAAGTGAAATTTACAACACTTTTGATGCTGCTACCACTTGTGGTATTTTTCTACAGGGAAAAGATGGCCCCCAAAGTATAGTTCAATCATAATGTATTTTAAGGTGATTTGACCAGTTCGAAGCAGTCTTGTATATACTGTGTGTTATGGTGCAGTAAAAGTTTGCTATTACAACATTTTAATGGCATTTCATGTTAAAGAGATAGTTCCAAATATACTCTTTCAGATTGCAGACTTGATTTGTGCAAAGATTTGGTGTTTGTTCTTTGCAAATTTTTGCACAAAAACTCTAAAAACCATTGAAGTTTTACCACTTTATGGGAATTTCGAAATATGCGATTTCCGATTTATACGAAATACGTAATTCTCGCATAACTCGAAGTTACAAATTTCTATTACCAAGTTGGTGCTCTTAAAGCGTTTTTTTTCCTCCAGTCTTTCTTGGTTTACAGACTTTCTACCGGAAAAGCCATTTTGACGATTCTTGTCAGAACTAATGATCGACTTTTTGATCCATAAACTTCCGAATACATTGTCAATATTTTTGTACAATTCTTTCAAGTGTATTTAGGATGTTTGAAAAGCATTGAACTTTGTATTTTGTTGGTAAGGTAATTCATGAAATATTAATCCAATGACCAAAAGATGGCCGGGGGATATTTCCAAAAGTGGAACCCAAATATACGCACAAGCCACAAACATTTGTAAAAGCCCTGAGCAGGATCAACGTAACTACACACACACACACAGTAATGAACAACTGGGGGCTTGTGTAATGTTATCTTTTAAGGTACAGTACGTTTCTTTCTTCGCAAGTCCAGCTGTCTTGGGTGGAAGCTTCCACGTGTCTTACAGTCTCAATGACGCCAGTAGCAACTAAAACACAGAAAAGGTCTTTGCTTGTTTGGATAACACCACTATCATCCCCTGTTTATCCAAGCTCCATGAAGAATGATGATGATAGATTTTTCTTCTTCCACTTTACATTTCTTGTGGACTCGAATGTGTTGATTTGTTTATTTGACTTTGGTTGTTTTTTCTTCGTCTTAGCTCATTACCCCTTCTACCCTGTTGGCCATCTTGTTTTTTTCCATCAGTCTTAAAAGCTTATTAACAGCGACCCACGCGTAGTTGTTTATTGACTTGGAACAGAAATTGTAATGGAGTTGTTGTATAAATAATGTACTGGCGCTTTATTTTATTAGTTTTAACAATAGAAAGCTTCTATCGGTTGACCATAATTGGAGTTTACACTTTAACTAGGCATTTCATGAAAGACCATAATTAGAGTTTACACTTTAACTAGGTAGTTCATGAAATTATCTTTTTTTTTATTCATTTTTTATTTATACATTCCATAGGAATGTTACACTTAAAGTAAATAGTGAAAAACAAATTACTGTGGAATTCGATTATGATCACGGATAATGTTTTCAATGGGCTATTGTTATCATTACCAGTCAGTCTTATGACACTTTAATGTTTCATATCCATCGTTTAATGTTATCATCCTGCTATTGTTATCAAAAAGTACTAGTCTCAAAGTGATCCCAATAACCGGCTTCCACTGTATTATCAGTAGAAAAGAGGTAAAGTGATCAAACGTGTCAAAGGTGGTTAATTCTTTTTGAAATGATAGCAGATACTTTACACTTGATGTTTGAACAGGAAAAGGAAGTCCTGCGAACATATAATGGTAATCGATGGTTATCAATTTTACACATTAACTAGGTATAAGTATTTTATGAATTAACACATTTAATTTTAGCCATAATATATTAACATATGTTCCCGGCAATGCATAAAATCCAGCATTGTATAGAATGTCTAAATAGCTTCTTTTGCCAAAGTATGAACATGATCTTCTATAGAACTGTTAGGTTAGTTGACAAAATTTTCTCTAAAACAAATTAAACCTAAATTCATGCGCAAATTTAAACCAAACTTAAACTCTTGCATACCGGTAACGTAACTATTTCAATGCTAATTTCAAACTTTGCCAAAAGAGGCTAGGCTTTCTTTACAATGCTTAGAAATTGTATACAATACTTGGATTATATATATATTGCCGGTGGCATACGCAGTTTAAAGTATGAAATCAGGAATTTCACACTAGACACAATACCGTATGTCATGAAATTATCAAATCCACACTGGGTATTTTACGAAACAGCAAATTTCACTTTAGATGTAATACAATTAATTACAGTGCATGTAATTTACATATGAGATTATGAATTTCACACATTCATTAGGTATTTTGTGAAATTGTCGATTTCACATTGTCAAGTGTCCAAATGCTGAATTGGTTCCAATACAGTATGTCAATTACTTTATTGGAACAAGTTGACAATCCAATATCCGATACATCGATTATTTTGCCGGATAATATTGATGGATGAAAAATTGTTGTTACAAAAATAATTCAACCGTTCATTTATAACAAATCAACTGTTATTATAACTATCAACTGAATAGTTAAAGCTAGCTAACTATTTGAAGCGCTGAAAAGGCACAACTGCTAAGTTGTAGTTATTATGATAACGCTCGTATCGCTTTTAAGTATCAATAAACTTTTTTTCATTTTTAGGTTGTAGAAATTTTTCTTCTCAAGTTTTGCACCAAGAGTTTGACGACTTGAAATTTCGTGTGCTGCTTAGGGAATGTCTTGCAGTCTTTTCCACCTCAGGAAGTGCTTTTACTTCTCGAGGTGTTTAAATTTTAATCACACCCATCATTTTCCCCCCCAACTTGGGCTCATTAAGGGGGCTGCCTTTTCACTTGTTTTGGTGTGCCGAGGAAAATCGGCAGTAAATGGACTGATCAATAGTGCAATTTTCCCTACCTCGGTTCCCCTTCTTCTTGTTTCTTGCCAACAAGTCTTCTATTACTAGTAGTAGTGGTGCAAGTTGTGTGCGCCGCCTCAGGGATACGATCCATCTCGTTGCTTCCATCATCCATACAAGCAAACATGCCGTTACCTTGGTCACCAGAGTTCTTTCACAACTCTTAGCTTCCAGTTTATCACTTGAAATACCTATTTACCGAATTAGGGCTCCAATTTTTTTTCTTTCTTTATAGTTTTTTTTTTTTGGGGGGTGTTTTTTTTTATATATATATACCAATGTATACGCGCTTTTGGAAAGCGTTCTTGGTAACTTTGATTTGACAGTTGACTGAAGTTCTGGAAAAATTTAGTTTGGCAATTAGTGGATGTCTGTTGTTCATGGTATTTTTTTTAAAAATAATTATGATTCGGATGATTGGTTAATGGGAAGTTGTTGCAGTGCAGTGAGAAAATCTTTTTAATAAGGTTTATCGATTAAGACGTTTTTCATACTTTTTATATTAGCTTCACTTGTGAGTGAGTTGTGAGTTTCTACATACAAAAACAAGACGATTCGATGCATTTTGATGAATGAGGTGTCTATGGATTCGTCTTAGTTTATTGAGTGACACTGGATATATGGTGTCATTGAAAAACAAATATGGCTGACGCTACATGACATATATTCATTATTCTTTAGAGTTAGACCCTCCTACAGGATAAAATGTTCGATTTTTTTTATGAAAAAGGTGTCCATGTCTTAGTCTCACGAGTATGCTGCAATATGGCGGACGATATATGCCAATATATAAAAAGCAATTTTAATGTACTTGTTTCGCTAAGAAGTAAGAATCGTGGACTTAAAATTTTGTCTACTACCTATCAGATAGATAGTAGACAAAATTTTATGTACTGTAGATAGAATTTCAAGACGTTGGAAATTTTCCATTTAATGAGTAATGTTTAAAATAAAATATTTCACTTGATTATGGGTTATCGATAAAAAACAATTATGACTGCAACTTCTTGTCCAATCAATGAAAATTGGTTACCAAAAACCTGACGTCACAGTTCTTCAAAAATTGCTCCACTCGCTAAACTAAATTGCATGTGTCAGAGTGTCAAGTTGGCAAGAAATTGCCACAGTTGTCCACAAATTGCTCAAAATGGCCACACTAAATATTTCGTGCATATGACGTTAAAAAGTTTCCGTTTAATAAAAACGGGCTGTTTTAGATGAACAAAGCAATTCGTAAGCTACTGTAATTGGAAACTGGTTAACAGGTTTTCCTGTTTAAGACGTTTTTCCACTTAAGAAGTGAAAATTATTTTTGTCCAAAACATTTATTCTAAAGTATAATTTTTATAAATATAAATTGCTCTTAAGACGTTAAAAACTTTTGTTTGAAAAAAATTGATTTTTTTTTAAAAAAAAATCTCACTTAATACGTTTTAATGGAGAACAAAACTCGTCTAACTACTATAATTGCTTCTTCTTTTTTTCTACAGGTATAACAACGTAATAGTGCTGTAAGTGACTGTCGTATGAATGATTTGAGAAAAAAATAAATAAGGCTTACAGTTTTTTGATATCAAAATCATTTTTACTATTCCACTTATTAATATGAAGATAGATACGAAACAAATGTGACAGGTTTTTTAGGCAAGTCTTAATGCTGTTCTGACTGTCGCTTAATTTTAATTTATGTCGCGATGGATATCTAGGTCTATAATGTAGGATGGTAATGGATATGATACAGCTTTTTTCTTCTTCTCTGAATTGTTGATGATGATTTATGACTGATGGTTGATAGCCTATTTTTCGGATGATGAAAAAAAAATACAACTTATTCATGTCATTGTGAGAATGGATAAGTTATCGACAAAGACTTAAAGTAATGTTTGAGTAGTACTCCTTCAATATAATTTAATGTTATAGGCATGTTTTATCGAAAATCGCAGATATCGAAATTCCCATTAAGGGGTTAAATCTACGTGGACGGACACTTGTTCAGCACCACATAAAATCGCATAATAACCAAATGTTTTCACATATAACGAGATTCTGAGAGGTTTTCTTTTGTCTTATATTAGTAAGATATCATATGAGGAAGTTGTATACATTGAAAATCGCGGATATCGAAATTTCTATTAAATGAGAAAAAGCTTCACGTGTAGACATCACACAAAAAACCACACCACCACTCAAAATCACATAATAAGCCAAGTTTTTTCGCTCATGAACGAAGTTTTCTTTTGAAATCGCATATGAGGAGCTTGCATAAAGAAATAGAATTTTCGCAGATATCATAGAAAATTAGCAGATATCGAAATTGTCATAAAGCGAGCAAGGACTATCGTACATTAATTTGTGCTCCACGTAGCAAATCGCATAAAAGAAAATATTGTTGTTTGTTTGTTGTGACCCAAGAGGCATCAAAATGAGTGTACAAAAAAACATTGAAATTAAATATAATACTAAGACATAATGTGTAATAAGTCCTTTATTCATAAAAAATATATGATTTACAACTTCTTTTCTTATCCATATACAACCTATTTATCGCATATAATGAACGCATTTATCGCATATAACGTCAACTGGAAGGTTTCTTTCTCATCGCATATTAGAAAGATGTCTTCATCATTCAAAAACAATAAAAAATCAACGAAATCGCATAAATGAAACTCGCATTAATCGAAGAGGTTCTGTGCCATTTTGTTTAATTTGTAACAACGACTTGGTAACTTAAAGTGAATGAACGAAACCAAGACATTTTTAAAAAATGGATAAAAGAAGAGATTTTTTTTACAAAAACTTATGTTACCTATACTAACTGGGTACAATGTTGATGAAAAACTAACGTTTCGCCTTCTGAGCTAAAGGCTTTTTCAAGGGAAACACAAACAAGAACACAAAAACAAAAGACACCAGCAGCACAGAAAAAACGGTTGAAAATTAAACTGTTTTGTGTTCTTGTCTGTGTTTCCCTTGAAAAAGCCTGTCAGTACAGAAGGCGAAACGTTGGGTTTTTATTAACATTGTACCCAATCAGTAAAGATTGGAGCAGTTTTTTGAAATAATCTGTTCTTTTATCCATTTTTTAACTATTCTATTCAGGGTGCAGGGTTTAACATTCAAGATATTTTTGTTATCTCCAAGAGTTGGTTACTACTACACCATTCTTAGAGAAAGTCTAAAGATGGATGGTGGTTGTTGAACTTTTACTTTTGTGGTTTTTTTTCTCATGTAACATCGAAAGACTTTTTGAGAAATACAAACACGACTTGAGCGAGGAGATTTCCAGGCACGATACATGGAGTTTGGGGGCCTAGTGGAGGTTGACGCCTATCCATGGGATTGCTTTGCCCCAAGGGAAAGGGCCTTCCGATGACACAGCCATGGTTACTGCGCCATGGATGGAAAAGGAAGAGGGGGAAGAAAAAAAGACTGACTGACTGACTGGTGGCGACGGCCAGCAATTTGCACCCCTGGTGGAACCCAAGTTTACGCTGTGTTTATCTTCTCAAAGGAAATAAAGCTGGAAGTGGCCGTTGTCAGACTAGGGAAGAGTGTTTGCTAGGGGAGGGGGGGGGTAGCTGGAGACACACACGCGAGCTGGGGGAGAAATTACTAAAAGGGGGGGAGTGATCGAAGGGCTTTTCGATCAAAACCAATGTCCGATAGTCGTTGTTCAGTAACATCGCTGTAGGGAAATGATGGGATTAATGCGAGGTGATGAAAGGTCAGCAGATGGGCTTTGTCTATGCGAAGGAGAAATTTATTGAATACTGATTGATTGGATCAACTTTTTCTCGTTTTGGAAATGAATAACAGTTGGAATGAATTGAAGGATGTTTGTTTGAAATGTGTACTGTTTAGTGAATAAAGTGGTACTTCGATTTATGCAGCAAAAAAACTGCATAAATCGAAATTACCACGAACACACAAGTGAGAAAACGTCTGTTTTCAAAAACTTGTGTTAAGACTGCACAAAATTGTATAATAGCGATTTTTTCTCGCATATAACTAGAAGCTAGGACGAGTTCTCTCGTCGTATATTAACAAGCAATTTAAATAATAAGTAGGTACTGTAATAGGAAAAGACGTCGTTTTTTAATACAACCTTTTAACCTGGCTTGATACCGTGGTTTTGTTTGCAAACCAATTTTCAAACGTATTTGATGCAAACACGTGAAAATATATTTTCGTTGATTTGTGTTAACTGTTTATTCCAACGGATTCACAACAATCGATGATCGCTCAGATAAGACGACATTGATTCATCAAAAGTTGATATATTCAATTGTCAATGACTAACCTGTACACGAAATTTCAAGTCTTTACGGCACACGGAACATGGTTAAAAATAACATCTACGATTTGAAACAGTTAAACCATTTTGAAGACTGTTTAAGATGCCAAGTCGAGTTAAATAAAAGGTTGTAAAAAATATATCATATAAGGAACTCGCATAAATAGACGCAGCTCTGTATTGATATATTGTATATATAATTTTATTTATTTTATGTATGTAGTGTATATGAAAGTGTCTGATCTGGTGGTCAGAACGTTCACCTATAGTGGCCGTGGTCCGGGTTCGCCTCCCACTCTGGTCATGTGGATTCAGTTCGGAGTCTGACGGGCAGGTTTTTTCGGGGGTCTCCCGTTTCCTTCTGCATCATAAAACTCTGTTCCATGTTTATCATCCCCATCTCATCATCATTTCTGTATTTCTAATTTCAAGAAAGTCTGAGGGCCAAATGACATAGCTGTAAAAGCCAGTCGGTACCCTCGTTAAAACCCAAGTACCTACTGTATGAAAGTGTCAAAGTTGATATGGGAAAGGAACAATAATATGTATAAAAGGTAACAATAAAATGTATAATGCAGTGTACAGCATGTAGCCTATATCGGATATGTAGCGGTAGTACGAAAGTACCTGTAGTTAAAAACGTTTCCCGAAAAGTAAAATAAATAATTATTTCTTTCCGAGAACTTTTTGATCCACTGTCGTATATGTAGATCCTACTGTATATTCTGTATTTTGTACACATATATACATTACGTACAATTTATCTTTACGTACAATACAATACATCTTTACGTTTCACGCACATACATTAGGGTGCACTGACCAGTAAATGACCATTAAGGTTTCATATGACTTTAAAATAACGTAAATAATGTAAATCAAACCCAGCATTAGAATGCGTGGAATGTCCACTTCTAAGGAAAAAATAAGCAAATCAAAATATTTATTATATGAAGTATTAAAGACCATATAAAGAAAACCGTTTTAAAAAAAAAACCAGTGAATGACTGAATAAAACTAAAATCCTAAACCAGTGAATGACTAGTTATAAATGAGCAAAACATAACTTATGCTAATCATTTTTAGCACAAACTATAGGTATATAATAATGTCACAAAAGGTGGCTTTTTACAGTTTGAAGATAATAGTCATTCATTGGTACCTGGTCTTCCACTGGTCATCTCACCCTATATACTGTACAAGCACAAAGTTAGAGTTGTTCTTTTGCAGAAATTTCATTAAAACAGAGACTATTATGATTTTCAAAATTTTCCATAATGATACGTGCACCAGGTGCGAAACTTAATCCTAATCCATTCCATTAAAGGTAATTTGCTTAATCTTTTCTAAAGACATCTCAGCTGCGACGACTTTCACCTATTTAACAACAACAGCAGCAGATGCTACGCTTCTCTTATTTTCAACCGTAGATTGAGAAGGCGTAGTAAAGTGGGTTTCGATTTTCTTTTTTCTTTCTCATACTCCCAACAACCCTGGGTTGTTGTCATTGGGTTTTGGCTTGCAAATGTCTATTGTTTTTACAACCACAGGAAAGCAGCCACATCCTGGCAGTTTTAAGTGGCAACCTATGTTATCGCTCGATTACCATAATCCAGTGCTTTCTCAGTCACTGTTCGGTTTCTCTCTCACTCTCACTTTCACTCTCCCCCTTTAGTACTAGAGAATGTATTCCAACGTTTCTCGCAAATTCGTGGATCCATGTTCATGAAATGGGACCTCATTTCCTTTTATGCTAAGTAAACGACCCTTTTAGATGGCCATACATGAAAGAATATATTCAATGTTTTAGCCGATTATGAGCGTCAACACGAAACAAAGCATGTGGAAATTGCCATTCTTTTTTGTATTTTTATTTTATTTTATTTTATTTTTGGTTTTTTTTTAAGGTATATCAGAATAAGTTATATAGAAATATGGGCTTCATCAGAAAAAAAAAATCAAATTGTTTATCGTTGTTGTTGTTGTTGCTTTTAAGTGCGGAAAATGCATTTTTATACAACGTGGTCGTTTATTATAGCTTGTGGAAGTTGATTTTTTTAGGGAGGGGGGGAGGTTAGATTTTTAAAAGCATTGTTTTGTACTTTATTTTTTTCAATTTGTAATTTTTTTTTCTTGCCCTCCGGGTAGATAATTTTCCTGTAATTTTTTACACCTCCAAAAACACCTCGGCTAATACTATTGCCTACTCATTGAAGTTGCTGCCAGGGGTTTAAAACGAACTCCACCTGTCTGTGGAAGGGCAACAAAGAGAATTTTTCATGGTTTTGAAATGTCATGAATTTTATACAGGGTGTTCTACATTATGGTACTGCATTATTACGACTAAATGGTGGTACTCTATGAAATTACTGTTAAAAACTACGTCGTGTTTTTCATGGGTGGAAATATGACAGATAAAGAGATATAATATAACATCTTATTAAGCGGAAACATATTAAACGAACAGGCTGAAAATGTCATTTGTTTTTATATGAAATAAATGAGTAACAACAAAATACAGTAATGCATTTTTTGTTTGTAAATTTCATATTTTGTTTTTTTACAAAGTTGGTTATAATTAAAAAATTTGAATTTTATAAGAATAATTATTAGAAATTGTTAATTTAATGACAGTTGAATTGACAATCTATAAATGAAATATAAACATGTTATATTTTGGAAATTGTTAGCATTTTTACACTCTTTATATTAGCTTCATTTGTGAGTGAGTGAGTTTATGAACGAGCAAGCTGGAAATTGAACGTATACTGCCATCTACAATCTTTTATGAGAACATACTGCATAGTTCACTGTACCAAAAAACCGTATAAAACGAGAACCGCATAAATCAAAAACCTCATAAGTTCAATGTAAAAAAAAAATCGCTGATATAGATCAATAAATCGAAAATTGCAGAAACCGAAAATGGAATTACTCGAAACTCGGAGAATTTAAATAGTGAATCACTCAACGATCGCATGAATTTAAATTCGCATAAATCGAAATTCGAATAAATAAAAAAATTCACATAAATCGAAACGTGCGGAAATCAAAAATGGAACAACTCAAAACACGCATTACATTGAATATCGAATCGCTCAAAAGATCACATAAATTTCAATTCGCATAAAATCGAAAAATGCAAAAATCAAATATGGATTTACATTATGTATGTACATACAGTATATGTGTATATGACAGTAGGCTATGTGAAGAGTTAGCTTGAAAAGTAATTTTTAATGTACTTGTTTATTAGATGTGTGTTGATTACAACTTTTATGCTTACAAAAGTCAATAACAATTGAAAGCTTGCCCGGAATAACGTTGCATGTAACAATTCATAGTTTTGAGTAAATGACAAAAGAAGTATTCAGCAACACATTG
>JAQIWH010001436.1:0-31689 GCA_034695005.1 Cryptops parisi | reverse complement strand
ACAAGTGAAAATAGATTTGATGATTTAAAATCATCAAATCACACCAAAATTTGATTTATGATCAAAATCAAAATCAATGGCAAAAAAAATGATTTAAATCAAAAATCAAAAATCACAAAAAATGATTTTAAATCATGATTTAAAAATCAATTGATTTTAAATCTTCCCAACTCTAACTGTATATATGTAGTACTGTACATAGTAAGTTTAAAAATGTTAACATTAGGTTCAGTACTAAAGGAACATCAGCGCCATTCTCCGCTGAAAAGCTTCAACTGCGACAATTCTGTTACCATCGAATCTAAAACACGAAACGAAAAACAGCCCTGACCGTCCCAGAATGCCCTGCTGCTAGCAAACCGAAACCGATGAAACGTTGTCATTCGCAACAGTGTTCATTTTTATCACTAGATGACAACCATTTCTCGAGATCAGAGATGCTGGAGACAGAGAACAATAACAACCTCGTCGCATCACATGCGAATTTTTGACACACACACACATTGCAAAAAAAAATATCTCGAATGTCCAAAGACGGATTAACCAGGTTGCGAATTAACTATAGGTTCGTATTATTAATACGAACTTTTTCAAAAACATTTCACAATTCTATTTAATAAATTTCACTCAACGGGCTTACGATATAACCACCCTGAGATGTGTACAGGCTAGTAAAACTGAATGTGTGGACGAAAAACGTAAACAAAATTTTGCATTTGATTATGCATAATACATAAAGTTATCCGTATAACTTTACTGTTAACCCAATTTTCATCTGGGTCAATTTTCCGGATCATTCCGAACAAACGAGTTTGCTGGTGAACAAACCTCACTAGTATAAATCGGTTTTTGAAAACCAGTAACACGTGTCGCGTTGGCGCAATGAAATAAACTAGCACTGTGTATACATTTATCGAAATGTTGTACTGTATATTATACTACACTACAATTTCGTGATCGGTATTCCATCGTTCGCGATACTCGGTAACGATCAAGATATACAAATTTCGTATTTCCGTACAATACATTGTTAGCTGGGCGCTTATTTAGTAAACATTAAAAATATGACACTTGATTCGATTTTATACCACGACTTAGCCGAAAGATATTATAACCACGTCTTAACGTTATACCGAATTATATTCCCATTTTCTACATTACACCCAATACTTCTTTTCATGTGTTGTGAATCAATCCTATATTCCACACAAGCCACCAAAATATATGCACGTACGATATAGATATAGACTTATAGCTTGAAAAACTGTATGATACCAACGAAACCATAGCAAAGTATAATACATCGAAACAATGTCCGCACAACTTTGCAGAAACAATAGAGTAGAATAAAAGTGAGAAAATTCAAGGAAACAAATAAAAGAAGGAGGGAAAAGGGGGGGGGGGGCTAACAGAAAGTCACTTCTTTTTTTTTCACAAGTTTAATAGTAGAGTAAATAGTTGTGTGTTTCGGGGGTGGGAAGAAGGGGGATTAGGGAGGGAGTGTGGGTGGGTCTTGATTTGTCCGGCGCGAGGCCGACGGGAGCAGAGCACGAGGAGGTGGAGGACAAGGGGGGGAAACTGAGTGACCCGGTGGCTAATGGAAGGTAGTGCTTACTCGTGTACCGTCGTCAAGCGGCGGAGGGAATCAATTTTCATTAGGACAACAATAAAGCGAAGGAAGGTCCCAAATCGGTTGCCACGGGAACCGCTCCACCCACGCTTTAGACGCGTTTACTCGCGCCAATTTTTCGCCATCTACAGAATAGGTAAGGGTAAGAAAACGAGAAGAGAAAGAGAAAAAAGTTATTTCTATACATACATATATACATACATATAGAGAAAAAAAAAGCATCCAACCAAGAAGAAGAAGAAGAAGAAGAAGAAAAAAATGGTAAAGAAAAATAAAGAAAAGATCCGAAGGGAACGTGGCTGGACCTGCCATTGATTTGCGCCCCCTAATGCCAGCAAATGCGACAAGGTGCGCGAGACTTGACCAGAAGAAATCGTCGCCGGCACCTCAGAAAAAAAAAACATATGAGAGACACTATCTTTTCTTCTTCTTCTTCTTCTTCTTCTTAAAAAAATAAAAAAAATAAAAGAAACAAAAGGCAAGGGTTGAAAAAGAAACCATGATCCACCACTCATTTTGATTCCTCCTAAGTTCTCTACTTCAGACACAAAAAAAAAACACGTCGTCGCAAAAAAAAATCATATATAACAAATAGTGGAATCCGGTTATCATGATCACGGATAATGTTATCTCAATTGGCTATTGTTATGATAATCACTAGATAATGTTATCAATAGGCTATTGTTATCATAATCAGTCGGTTCCAACAAACTGTTTAATGTTCTTTTATCAATGGTTTAATGTTACCGACCGGTTTTAATTATCCAAAAGTACTTGTCCTAGAGTAATCATAATAACCAGATTCCACTGTATATACATTATTATACTGTATAACCATATGTATAAAAATTTAAATGGGCGAACGAACCTATCACCACTTTATAACAGAACGTTGGGAAATCCCTCAACCTTCATTTTTTGCGGAAGTTCTTATAAACGTTCTCATATTCGCTCGTCAATTTTTTTATGTTCCAGAGCAAGTTGTATTACAAATTGTAGGCATTTTAATATTTTAGTAGATAATCATTTTAATTTTCCTTTTTTATGTTTGTGTTGTCGTTTTGACTCCATTGGAGTGCTGCTCTTAAAATAAATAAATAAATAAATCCCTGAAAAAAAAAGTTCTAATGTCTTTAAAAAATATATATATTTTTAACCAATTGGACTACGTTACTCAATTGCAATTTCTATTTTCTACTAAAAAATTATTTCCCCCCCCCTCCAAAGAAAAAATAATAACGGAAAACTAGCCCTTAAATTTTATAGTCATACTCTACTCGCATTCGGAAATAAAAACAACTTCGTTACATAAATAAAAAATAATATTATATTATATTACGTCTTACGTCATAAAGAGGCAAAACCGTACGATTTATAGATACAGAAACCAAAGGGGTTATATAAAGAAAATGTCATAGAATTTTTTTCTTTTCTACTTGTGCCAACTTTACATCGTCGACTTGGCCAACCCCTTTAATTTTCGTTTTCTCATCACGAAATTCGACGTTTTCTAGTGATAAAGACACGCCTGGTGCTTTTATTACCCGAGAGAAGATGAGAGACGTCGTCGGTGATGGTTCCATTAGCTACCCCTACCTATCCTCTTCCTTTTCCCCCACCCCATTTCATCTCCGTCGACAAAAGATGAGGCACCAAAAAAAATGATGGAGAAAGTGAATAATTGCGTAAATGATGACAGATGGACGGGTGATGATGAATATGATGATGAAGGAAATGGTGATCGAACGTTATTGGAAAGTTGAACCATTTCACGAAACATTGAATCAGATAATGATAAAAATTTAAGAGTAACGCCGTCGTATATATAATTGAATATTTAATAATAACTTTCACCCTTTGAACTCTAATATTGACAACATCTCTATTCTTCACACTCGTAATGATCACGGAGACTCGAAAAATATTACTTTTGTGGAAAGTTGATTACAATATTAAAGAAAAAAAGATACTCTCCGTTTGCCGAGAAGCACTGCTTGTGGCGCTAGTGGTTATTGTTTTTAAATATCCTAAAATAGGTATTTGGAGTTTAACGAGGGCACCGAATGGCCTTACAGCTATGTCAGTTGGTTGGCCTAAGACTTTATTGAAATCAGA
Source organism: Cryptops parisi (assembly GCA_034695005.1). Lineage (NCBI taxonomy): Eukaryota > Metazoa > Arthropoda > Chilopoda > Scolopendromorpha > Cryptopidae > Cryptops > Cryptops parisi. Next base: position 27,944 of record JAQIWH010001436.1, on the reverse strand, counting down.
AATACAGAAATGATGAGGTGAGGATGATACAGATGGAACAGGATTTTATGATGCAGGGAAAACTGGAGAACCCCGAGAAAATCTGCGCCCGCGGTGTTAGACTTAAGTATCCTAAACTAATATATATAGATACCAGTTTAGATAAAATGATTTATCATTACCCATAAATACGTTTTTGTTTGTTTTATCTAACAAATTGCAACCACTAGCGTTAACCACTAGCGCCATAAGCGGTACCTCCTGGCAAACGCATAAATACCAAAAACATTCGTTCATTTTTAAGTAAAAAAAAATATTTTTAACTGATTAACAACATTGAAAATATTAGAATACCGTAAATTTAACACGCGACAATTTTAATAAAATTGTTGAAAAAAAGTATGACAAACAAATTAACCCCGCGGGTTAAAAAAAAATTCAAATAGCTAATGTTAGAATACAAATAATATTATACAGTATCATATCATAAAAATATACTTCAAGTACTGTGCGGATACTTTATAGTGATACCGTTAATGGAATATCAATCTATTGCATTTCATTTCAGTTCGGGTATCTAACATTTGCACTCTAGGAAAATTTTTTCATTTCCCTTGATACAAATGTATCGTCCCCAGGGGGTGATCTTATACCCATCATCATTACCATCATCATCATTACTACCATCATTGTCGTCATCACCATCATGAGCGTCGTCTTCTTGGCAATCGCGGTTGGAGCTTGATTTTATCGCTCGTGGAATGGATCGCCAACCCCCTCTCTTTTTCTTCTTCATCTTCTCAATACCCTCATACGCTTCGACTCGATTTTTCGAACCCGTGGGCGTGGCTTAAATCGTTGCGAAAGATTGCCCGGGCTCGACAAAGACAATAAAATCCGCGTTCTATCTCATTCATTTTGTACTACTAGTGCTAACAGAATGGCACCAAGTGCGAAAAATAGAAAAAAATTCCAAAGAAATTTTCCTTTTCTTAGGATCTCACCACGTGGTAAAATGTCTTCCACCTTTCGTGGAAATAAAAAGAAAAGGAAAAGGAATGATTATAAAAAAAAAGAGGAGCTTTTTCTCGTCCTAACGATCGAGTAGTAAATTGCAAGCAGAAGATGAGCTAAAGATGGTGGCGATGAATGCTAAAGAAGGTCGCACAAAAGAGGAAAATTCCAGTCGTCAAATTTCACCGAGTGAAACAGAATGATCAAAAACCCTGTCTTTTATCATTTTCACTGTAGAAATCACCAGAAACATTAAAATAAATCACGCACCAAAAATTAAGCGTTTTCTGTAAAAAATACTCAAAAACTTCATATGTGTTAAGTTTGTAAACAACAGTTATCGGAAAAAAATGCTTTAAAACAGAAAAAAACACGTGTCTGTCTGAAGCAGGGAAACTTTCAAACGTTGAGCTCTGACGTCATGAAATTTGTACGGCTTATTCTGTTTGAAATTTCTAAGTTAATGCGGCTATTTTCAGTTCTCTATGAGGTGTGAAACTCGAGGCACATAAAGTTTGATATTTTTTCACTGAGTGGTTTTAGGTATCACAGTGACCCACTTATTAACAATTAAGATTATACCATGATGTTTTGAATCTATCGTTATGAACACCCTGCAAAAACCAAACTATTGTTTCAACAAAAACACGATCCCAAGGTTACAAATATACACGTATACACAGTACACACCCATTCAATTCCAGGCGAAGCTGAAGGTTTTAAATCTAGTTAAGAAGGTCCGCTAGGTCCTAGGTCCTAGGAAGGACTCTAGGTCCGCCTACTATATACAGAGGCGGACCTAGAGTGTGTGGGGCCTAGCCCCTAGCAAGTACTAGACGATCCATTGCAGGAAATGAAAACACAACATTTCCGTTGCCATGGCTTAGGGGAACGCTACGCAGCGCCGGACACCTTAGCTTTTGTAATTTTTCTGAAAAATTCGTGTCACATTTAGTCAAAATTGTAAATTGGGAAAAGAAAAATGTCCTTTTTTTTTATCAAAAAAAAAAAAAAAGAAGTATTTCCACTCATTAAACAGAATTTCTTACAAAAAAAATCAAGTTTTTTTGTCACCCTTCTTTTCTCACACTAGGCGTCCTAGGCAAGTAGCGCCGGACATCATTTCCACAGTAAATTTTGTATGAAAATAATTTTATTTTAAAGACCCCAACGCTACAAGAGGTACGTGAACAATCGTAGAACAAAATAATTTCAATACATTTTTTAATATTTTAATATTTTAATGTAGTTGTAATACAATCTTCGGCTTTATGCCGGTGGCGGGTAGCGACAAACATTAAAAAACAACTTGACTTTGAAATAATCATTGTCAATAGTTGGAAATTACTTAAATTTAATCGTAACTATTTTTAATATAAAATATCATATAGTTTTTAACTAAAAGTTCAAATATTAGCGTACTTCCTGATGGTAACATCCGTGGACGCGGCCGGTGCTGAAGTTTCCGGACATCGCGCATTCGGTGTCACCGAATGCGCGATGTCCGGGGCTACCCTCTCATAAACGCTCTCGTTGGAACCTAATTGCGCCTATTTTAGGCTGTGAGTTTTTCCACTTTAAATTTAAAATAAGCAGCTGAAACATCGTTGGAATCGACTGTATATACTCCGATCGATATCTTGAACGTTGCTAATTTTTTATGAAACCTTAAAAGTTACCAAGAGCAGTTGATGATCGATCAAAAAACAACAAAATATTTTTTTTTTCGAGCTCATGCAACATCACGTAATCAATTAAACTACACATTTATGACTTAAACATGAATTTTCAAATGAGATAAAGCTGCCTACGCTATCTGGCATAGAAAGTGAGATATAGCGATGTCCGTGGCTACCCTCTGTCCGTGGCTACCTTCCGGTCCTCTACGCTTGTTTACAAAACCTTTCTTTGTATTGCAAACACGCCGACTATGATCAACATCATGTGATCATGATAATATTTCAATACGCCTATATGTGATGAGAATATCCAATGGTTTTGTTTTCATTGACCTTGCGATTAAATTTTCAAGGCCATCGCATTTTTTTACATCGAGTCGTAACTACCAAGTCGTATTTAGAAAGTTGTAACCAAGAATCCATTTAGTCAGAGTCCAGTGTTGATTCATTTTTTACAACAGTAAAGTCTCAGCAGACGTTCTGTTTATTGTAAGATAGTCTATCACTGCACTGTACTACACTGGTGGTATACTCTAAGTATCTAGAAGTTATATTTGTTTATTGTTTACTGCTGTTTTTTTGTTTTTTTTTGTCTGGCGTTTACTTATTCTAGGGGTGTCAAGACACCCCTGACCCCCCCCCCCCAAATACGCCCATTGAATTTACCATAACAACGTGAATGCAAACAATAAAATCCACGGGTTCATAAGAACGTGAGTGCAAATTTAAATTACAACAACGATCTGCTATAGTGGAAAACTGCTCACTATCTGCTGATGATGTGTTATCATACAAACACTAGTTAACTAATAAGATGAACTAAAACGTGTGCACAAAATAAAATTAACACAAAGTTTACCTCTAGTCTAGAGACACCTCGTGGTTACGTAACCACCACGAGGATTCTTTCTAATTTAATAAAAAATATTTACATACATGTTTCAGGTGTACCAGTGTAACATTCAAAATTATTTTTTAATTCTTAATTTTTCATGAAAAATATATACACATTGGTGACAGAAATAAAACACTTAAAACAAGTTGCCTCAATGTGCGAAAATACGCAAAAATGTGAAAAATTTTGAAATGTGAGAAATAAGCGAAAATGTACGAAAAATGCATGTAATTTACTCTATAATAAAAGCAATGAGTTGCTTTGTTCTGTCAAAACTTACGCAAAAACCAAAAGGCATAGAAAGCTGAAACTTGGTAGGCCATTAGATGACACCCCAAAAGGATGCACCAGTCCACTGGCGACCCTAAAATGTCATCAGGGGATGTGCGACAATTATAATAATGAAAATCTACTGTTAGTGGTTGCTCATGATTCAATTTTGCAGGAAAACCTTAAGGCCTACGAAGCTGAAAGTCGTAGGAATGGTAGATTGTACCCAGAAGGGGAGCAAGAGATAGTTGACGACCTGACAGTGTCATCAGAAGCAGGGGTGCGACAAGCCTGAAAAGTCGCAGGAAAACCGCGCTGCTTTTATCAGTAATAAATAATTTAAAAGTTCATTATTTGTTTTATTTGTTGCAAAACGTTCAAAGTGAACAAAAAGACAAAACAATACATGAAAAAAGAATAAAACAACAATGTAAGTTTAAACAACAAAGGCAACAATGAATCAAATAATGAATGTTATTTTTGAATTAAATGGAAATTCGCGCTACCACTATTTCTGTATTGTCCTGTCAGGTGGTGTACATTTAATTTTTAAACAGGACATCGTAGGGTCCGAACCACAAAGGCTTATCTGCAAAATGATTTCACCTATCAACTGATGACTTAACTCAATATCGCTATTTTTGCTGATACGCCCTTGTTATGTAGTTTGGACCCCACGACATAATGTTATTTGAATTTAAAATAAATAAAACCTTAAACCGAAACAGATAGTCCAACTGTAAAATAAAAAAAATAACTAAAATAACTGAATAACGAAAATGATAAAGAAATAAAAAAAAATAATTAATAATAATTCATAAAATAAAATAATAAATAACGCTAACAAATGTTGCAAAGCAACATGAGTTAAAACAATAAATGACGAATTTTGCGAAGCAACATAAGTTAAAACAATAAACAACTAACGAATGTTGCCAAGCAACATAAGTTAAAACAATTATATTATAAAAACACAAAAAATTTCGTTATTTTTGACGTGATATTTACTAGCTTAAACCCGTTGAAACGTGAGTTTAAACCTTGAATTTAAAATGCGAGAACAATCCCATGCTATTGAAAAATGCTACCCATACTTAATATGGCACCGTTGATTTTTTTCAACGGGTTTAAACTAGTGTTTTATATTAGCTTTTAGATTTGCTGTTTAACCATTTGTCAAAAATGATAAATCAAGAATATACTAAAAGTTATTTTTGAAATATATTTCTGATTGATACAATGTTAAACCGAAACAAAGTGTAGCCTACAGTGAGTTGAAGAAAATCATCGCTAGCGTTGTAGATAAGCAAATAAGAACTATCTATAACATATAAGACGTGGAACCACTCACGACGAACGAGTTTAAGCATTTCCCTGCAGCTTTGATGAATGGTAAACGCACAAAACTTGTTTTGTCAATAGACAAATTCCCTAGCTAGGATAGACTACCATCCACTTGGAAATCTCTTTGCCTTCAATTTCTCATCTCTTGTTTCCTTTTTTTTCCCCCTTCACAAAAGTGTTTTGCCAAATTCGGATTGGCCTACGCTTTTGCTTTCATCTTGTGACTCCATCAACCCACGCGTTGTCTCACCTGCAACCGTAAAAAAAAATTCCAATATAACGAATAAAAACACCCTCCACATTCTGAAAAGGAAAAAAAAAAGGACTGATCCTTCGGGACTTGGCTGAAAAAAAAAATTGCAAGTGGTTTCATTTCGAAATTTGCGAATCCATTAGATGCCTCTCGATCGTAGAAAGCGAATTTTCTTTTCATTTTTTTTCTACGCCAACCCCTTTTCTCCCATTCACTTCCCACCTCACACTTCTTCTTCCTCGATCCATCCTCGTCACCTGTTCCGTGCAAATGCATTAAAATGTCGAGTTGAAGTAAAAATATAATAAAAAAAACAAAGTGAAAACGAAAAGAAAGATGCATTTCTAGCGTTGTGCCATTAAGAGATGTGCATGTGCACACGTACAGTTTCGACGACGGATGAGTAAAAAAATAAAAGGGCTCCACTTTCGCACGCTGTTTTTTTTAACTCTATTTTTTTTATATCGACCCCCTTCAACACGTAGTACGTAATAGCAGTAGGTAGTAGTAGTAGTAGTAATAGTGGAAAACGTCCGTCCGTCCATCGTCAAACCGACGACACTCCTGGTCGCGTGTGTGAGTCTAATGAAATAATGTGGCACGTGCGCCTGCCAAGCGACAATATGGCTTCCAAACGAGGACTGATGTACGATTCATGCTAATCCGGGTTCCAGGACCGAACAGCGGCCAATCCGGGCGACGTTAAGGCGACTCGTCCACCGGCCACGCGCTAATTCAGCTAAATATGATAAATGCGCATTAATATCGGCCGTGTCAAGTTGGGGCTGTAATTAATTACCACGCTCCTTACGTAAAACGCACGGTGGGGGTGGAGAAGGTACACAAAACTCTTATCTCCCCCTCCCCTTTTTGCGCCCCCCTCCCTCTCTCTTCGAGCAACGTTGAACCAACTGACACACGCACGCGATGGAAACAAGAAGAAAAAGTTTACTTGTTACCTTTTTCGCGTAAAGCGAAACTTTTAAAACAAGATTAATGATGTCCTTTTTTTATTAGTATTATTATTATTATTATTATTATTATTATTATTATTGTTATTATAAACATCGGCGACCATTGCAAACCGAAAAAAAAAACCTACCTTGAACAACATTTTAAAGTATAATCGCATATCATATAACATCTCACAAAATAAAAATCAACAATACGATCGATTGTCTAACCTTTTGGTGTGACAGTGTTTTTGTCAAGCCGAAAACACTGAAGTTGATTAAAAAAAACTTGTCTTCTTAATTTTTACAAATTTTATGTTTAAAGTTCAGCCTTCAAAGAAAATCACGTATCGATCACATTTTATAAAAGTTACACAAAGTTGTTGACGATCATGATCATCCAAAAGAAACTGTTTTTTAAAGTTTCCAAACCATGTTTAGAAGTTACTAATTGGTTCTCTTGGCTTTTAGAAAATAAAAATAAATTTCGACCGTCGTCGGTCCACCGAGCAATAACAACAATGTCCACGTCACCTATCGACCACAACCACCAACAGCTCTATTGGGAACCAAGTTAGCCTTAAACGACACCCTGATGCACCACCTGATATAAACTACTCAATGCGAAATGAGACCACCAAATGCATGATGTTAAACAAAAGTTGTTTTACAATATACGACTATACACGTATAGGTTATTGAATGTACGGTTTAAAATAAAAAACCACAAGTTTATATCTATAGTTGTCTACTACTGTAAATTCGAGAGGAAAAAAAAGCAGTTTTTCATTGTTGTTCCATTTCCCTCTTTGATAATGTCACTCAAACAAAGTTCAGAAATGTCGCGCGAATTGGATGTTTAAATCTCGAGGGGCTAAACTTTTTCATTCTCGAAAAGTGGAGTTCCATTGGGAAAAGACGCGAGTTTCGACGAATGAAGTGGGCGACCTCTTAAACTGACCGATCGATTGATTAGTAATTGATTGATCGACGACCTTTCTTCAACAATCCACTCGTTTCGATCGATCATCGAATCACCCCTCACACTTTTAAGCCCGATGGACATCATGTGACATCCGGGTCTAAACTCCTTTCTTGACACAACAAAATCTAAAACGAACAATGACCCTACGATAGTGCCACTTCACCAAAGTACGCGTCAAAGATCCAATTAAGTGAAGCGAGAGAAAAAGTGTTAAAAGAAATGATTTCTACCTTAACGTTGATTGACGTAAGACGACAATCCACGATGTTTTGTCATTCCATGGAGCAGATGATGAACACACGTTCATGACAACAAGAAACTCTTGAATACCAGATGAAAAGGCATTTGAATGATTTTCTTCCCTGTTGTTAGGTGTTACACAGATTCGACAGCATTCACCTCACTGTAGTTGTCAGTTTTTTCAAAGATGTTTGACGAAGGCGACATATGAAACGATGTTTACGCAACGTAACACATGCGACATGCGTTCAAGCCAAAAACTGTCACCTGGAAGACAAAACAAAAACAAAAAAGTTGATTTCAAAGTAAACTATGGTATTTGGAAAGCAAAACTATTGAAATGAGAAAGTGGTAATTATAGTAAATCACAAGTTTTCTTGTCACAAGCTTTCTTGTATCTCCGTTTGTTCTCAATTTAAAGTGCAACTTAAAAAACATATTTTGTACAGATAACCTTTTCAATTTATTTTGTAACTATCTTGTAACGATCCCAATGGGATGAATAAAACAAAAATAAATAAAAATAATACGAAAGAATTTGTTTTGTACGCGTATAATATACGGTATAACCACATGTGTATACGCATTTTCACAATAAATGTACTGCACAGTGATATAAATAAAGAAACATGGTCACAAAAACCAGCATATTGAAAAAGTTGTTGCCCTTTGCATGAATAAAAAACACGCAGAATATTTGTTGTTTGTACCTTTCTATTTTCATAGTAGGCCTAAAGAAAAATATGATCTTAAAATCACTGCAAAACAAAACTTAAAATAATCAAAACAAAGAAACTTATGAGAGTGGTAACTACCAAGTCCTAATTCGAAAGTTGTAGCAAATCGTCAATTTAGTCAAAATCCAGTATAAACAGCAGTCCAACTGAAAGAAAAATTGAACAAACGAAAGTTATTATAAGGCTGCTACAAGAGTTTCTCTGCATATCAGTGATACTATGCAGTGGAGTGATTTAAATTGTTTTGCATGATTAATTCACGAATTTAAACTTGCTTACTGTACAACCATGACATATTATACTATTATACTTTGGTATAATATGTCATGGTACAGTGCAACTAAAATCACTCTGCCCGGTAATCTGCAAAAAACTGTTGTAGCACCATCCTGTCGTAATCACTACCGGTATTGTTTGTTCATTTTCTGTTTGTTTGTTTATTTGTTTATTTTTGTTTATTTGGTTATTTCCCATCGAGATCAAACAGAATCAATTGAATTGTTGTAATGAATACAACGACAGGATTTCCTGACTTAATTGCCTATTGACTACAACTTTCTAAATATTATTTGGTACTGGTAGCTACGACTCGTGGTTTTCGATGTAACAATGCGATTTCCTCGAAAAGTGATTCAATGAGACTAACACTACTGAAAGACCTCTCATACACCAACAGTGCTTGTCTGACGCATTTGTTTCTCACATTCTTGATTTTAATAATATTTGAATGTGTCACGATAAATGAACCACCCTGTATAGATAGTTGACTTGAAGACAAAAAATATTACTTAAGCTTTTTTTCGACCTTTCAAAATGTTAGATCTACTGGTTATCATGTCCATTCAATGACGACAATCGGTATTACCTTGAAATAATGAGTTCATATTGGTCATACCTTTCTGGGGTACTTTTTATCGGTCTATGAAAAGAACAACGTGAACTTATTTTAATAGGATCAATACAAAAGAAATCTATTTGGAGACATTTCATCGACTTTGTTTGATGCTCTGTAATAGCATCGGAAAACCCTTTCGTCCCATTTTATTTCGCCCGCGTCACTTCCGGATCTAGAGGAAAAGAGAGGGCATGGGCTACGCGCTAGGGCGTTGGTTTTAGTTAAGTCTGACACGAATTAATTGCTCGCTTAGAATTAACTCATTTTCCAAATGGATTCTCAGCCGTGACGGTGCAGAAAAAAAATTCGAACCAAAGGGGGTTCTATCGTTTTCCCAGCGTGGGCGGACCAATTAAACGCCTTTAATTGCGTGGGCGTGGGCGCAAAACGTTGGGGAAACGAGAAGAAGCAACCGGAAGTGATGAGGAGATGGTCGTGTCAGCGGAAGCTGGGCTTTGCGCCAACATCATCGTCAATGCGAATATCAAATGGTGGCCCGACTGTCAAGATGCGCTTCCGGAACATATGTTAAGCTGTGAAGCTGTTTTTGCCCCCTCGATCATTATTTGTCTACCCTGGGATAATCAACGCAGTAGGGATAAAGGGTGGTGCCTTCCCAGACGACTAATCTACCCAAATCAACGTTATGAATAACTACGATGATAAGCAAGAATCGTGTTAATAGAGTTACAATCTCCCACGATAACTCCAATGTAATCGGTTACAACGACGTGTCAGAGTAATTTTCACTCGTAATGTACAGGGTGATCTAAAAGTGACAAAAGCGAGTAACAGAAAAATGACCTCTATTGTAAGAATTTATAAGTAAGAAAACGACAAACCACATACTGATGCAAATTATGTCAATTAAAAAATCGATCAATTTAAAAAAATCAATGTTATATTATACGTAAATATTTCGGTAATTTTATTTATTTATTTATTTTTTTTTCATGAGGTTACATACAGAACGAGAAAAAAATGCAGTATCCATCAAATACAATTGTTCATCAAAATACAATAGTTTAATAAACGCAATTATTATTCTGAATCTATAGAGCGAAGGATTAAAACACTCCAGTCAAACTTATGGGTCACTCTGTATACCTCTTATAAAATTTCTAGATGAAACTAACAAAGTAAACGGTAGACAAAATAAAAAATGGGAGTTTCAAGAGTAAAGTAAAACATCGGAATGACGACCTTAACTTAATAAAAAACCCATTAAGACACACAAGCATGTCCTAACTTGATGTCCATTTTTTCATTTTTTCTTTATTATTATTATTATTATTTTTGGTCTCATCTTTTGACGACGATATTTTTCGGACCAAGTTGGACTCGTTAGCTGTCACAGTTAGCGAAGACCACTGACAGCCACGGACGCTAAACCTAATTGGGACGGATTGGAAAATCGTGTTGTGCTTATTGTAAACGCAACGCGGCCGAGTGGTTGGTGGTGACAAGGTAAAGCAGGTAGAAGAATAAAAAGAGGAAAAAAATAGAAGATGAAAGGAGTTGGAAAGTGAGAATGAGATTACAACGACGCTTAATTCGGACGAGAAAATGAGACACGGCGAAGTGAGAGGGAGAAAGAGGGAGATTCATCATCTCAAAAGAGATTGGATGACTGCGTGGGTGAGAGGCACGTACCAAGTATCTACTTGCCTCGCGACAATCTTTTCAAGTATAAAAGAATAGAATCACAAAAAAAAACGCTGGATTTTTTTTAAAGTGTACCACCCCATTAAAAACAACACAATTAAAACCGGAAAAGAATGAAAGGTTTTAAAATAACGTAGCCAAAATAAATATAAAAAGTTATTGCGACTTGTTGCAATTTTAATATTCATAAATAACACTGGCGTTTTTTGGTGTAGCAAGTAGAGCTATTTGTGAAGAACTGTGGCGTGAATTTTTGTCCACCAGTTTTTATTGGTTCGGACAAGAAGCTGAGGTCACAATTTTTCAGAAATTTCTCGAATTACTACATGAAAATTGTGTGTCAAGTAGACATAAATTAAATTTAAGAAGTACCACAACGACGAATAACAAATCAACTTTTTTCACATAAATCATTAATTATAATTAAAACATTCTTCTATTTTATAAATTATAAATTTTTCTTAAAAGTTTTATTTGAAAATGTCAATTTGTTTATGTGTTCAGACAAACTCCGTTGATTTGTAGTTATATTTGAACATGTTTCGATGTTTAATTTATACCTCATCATCTTCAGCAAGTACGAGGGTGTATCAAAAACAAGTTTCACTCGTGAAGAAACAAAAATGATATAAAACCATATCGTGTATGTCATTGTAAAGATACACCCGTTATTCATTTTTCTACATACTCGTCTAATGCCTATAAACACTTATTGGAACTTCTCGATACATCTTCCCCACTGACCAATTCGCTCCAGTTTTGAGCAACCAGATCAGGGCTATCGTTTTCATCATTTTCACAGTCTCGTTGATTGTCCTTCAATTTCGTTTGTCATTTTACCGAAATAGTGGTTATCTACGACCAGCTTGTTCGATTAAATGACAAACGAAATTGAAAGACAACGTTTCCAAACCAACGAGACTGTGAAAACGGTGGTCCTGAAATGCTTGCACAAAAACTGAATTCGTCACTGAGAGGTATCGAGAAGTTGATCACACGTTCCAATAAGTGTTTACAGGCATTAAACGAGTAGCTTATGTGGAAAATGAATAAAGGGTGTACCTTTACACGAACATACACGATGGGCGTCTATATCATTTTGTTATTTTTTTATTCGCGAGTGAAATTTATTTTTGATACACCCACGCCACGTATATACACCACCCATTTTACTAATAGTTTTGTTTCACTAATAAACTTTAATAAAAATATTTTTTCACGAAACAAATACTTTTAAAGACCATTTTGTTCGCGAGCCATTGAATTTCACGATTTTCGCGAGGTCCCCTCCCCATAATCGCAAACTCGCCAACAAAATAAAAAAGTACAAATGATTTCACTACTTACAAGTGCGTGCAATCAGAAATTTTCAGCTCGCAAAATCAACCGATCCATCATTTTCCGCGAAAATTGGGGCTCGCGAACAAAAAGATCTTTATAATTCTGTAGTGTATTTGTTAAAAAAACTACAGCAAGGTATCATGAAAATGGATGAAAGAAGTTAATATTGGTCTTCAGCAATAATGGAGGTATAAAATAAAACACCGAAACATGTTGAAAAAATAAAAGCTTGTTTCTCCTATAGGTGAAGTATTATATTTCTGAAATGCTTTGAAAATTAGCTTTTCCGTAAGTTATCACTGCATGTACGTTATATAAAATAAATAACAAAATTGTAATGAAAAAATGCACAAACAAACGGTTTTTTTTCCTAACACTTGTGGTCCAAGAACTGAGTTCATCCCATAGAATCAGTTCTGCTTGCTGGATGGACGAGATTTTCACATCGATATGAAAATGAAAATTTGGGTTATTTCGTTCCACGAAGAGCCGATGCACGTGCAACAACCGCGACATGGCCACAAGTGACCGGAACCGAGTTGAAACGTTAGTGGCCACCGACACGAAGTAGATGTAATAGTAGAATAGCAGCAGCAGCAGCAAGAGTAGAAAAGCCAAACGTTGGTGATTAATTTATTCGGCACCAAACGAGAGAAGAGTGCCAAACAAGCAGAGGAGCAGCAGTAGTAGTGACTACGTGGCAAAAGCCTTAGTTTCTCTCTCGGGCTTGGCAAATTAAATCGGTCTCAGGAATTGGAAGGCACTCCGATTCAATATTCATGTACGGTTAAGGTCGAAATGAAGCCTAATGAAGCAAATCCATTAAGGTCGTTTCCGAAAACCGAAGCCCGGATCTACCACAACGGATGCTGACAACGCTCACCACCCCCAACAACCAACAAACAACCAATGGCAACTGAAGCCAAATCAATCGATTAAGTTTTACCCGAAGCTCAATTTCGCATCAAACAAAAACTTCTATAATTGAATTTAAAAATAGAGAGAGGGAAAAAGTGATTGTTCAGTTTACAATATTCCAATAAATACGATCCATTGAATTCAATTATTTCAAAAAGTTAAATTCGATTAGGTCCAATTATTACTTAGTTAAACGGGTGTTGGAGTATTTTTAAAATATCAAGTGACTCAACAAACAAATTTTTGTGGAGCTGCAGCAGGTATACTGCAAAAATTAAAATGAATATAAGAAATAACCATGTTGCCGCCATCTTGTTTGTTCGTCAGTTTTTCGTCTTTATCAAGACAACAAAAGCGGTGGCATTTTTTTTTAAACAAAAAGTAAGTCAAAATTTAAATCAATCAGAAGTTAAAATTTAAATCAATCTCAATTTGATCACACATGGCGGATTCAATCACATGATTTTAGTTTGGTATCAGCCGTTCAACAAATCCTTTTAATCAAAAGGTTTGTAGCCATCGTTCGTTAAAACAAATTTAGTCAATTCTATGTAGATTCTAATAATTTAATTTCGGACTCAACATGGTGGGCTCAACCTCGTGGCCACCGTTTTTATTTTTTTTTTTCTGGGTGAACGAGTTTTATGAGGTGAATAAGTTGGAAGGAACGGTGGGCAAAGTTTGGAGGTCCGAGGGGTCGTATACGAGATGGGGAAAACCCGGATGAAAGTGGGCCTACGTCGTCGGTGGGTGATGGTGACTTTCATTAGAGTCGGGGGTAGTAGTAGTAGTAGTAGTAGTGGTAGTAGTACTAGTAGTAGTGGTAGTGGTAATGGTGGTCGAGTCGCGCAGATTCATTTCGCCTTAATTTTCTCGATGGCTTAGCTAAATGAGGATTGATCGCGCGCAACCGACGGTCGAGGAAAGCGGGCGACGCGGGCAATTTATTCGAAATCAAGAATAAACGACGCCACCGTGCTTTTATTACCAATATAGCGCATCTTTATTAAGCCGCGTTCGAGGCAATAAAGACGGCTTACAAGCCACGCTCCTCCGCCACCCGACGACGACAACGTCGACAACGACGACTCCCACGCTCTCCCACCCTACTGCTACTACTCCTAGTACTGGTGGTGGTAGCAGCACCCCACCCTTACATACGAGTCAAACCCCTACCCCCACCCCTCGAGGCAAGCATCACCACGAGGGACCGGATGAACCCCCGCACCAGCAACGTGACAGCAGCAACCCGTTCTCATTGGTCTTGATGCGAGATAATCGCGCTACACTAAATAGAACGAAATCCCAAACCAAAAGGGGAAAAAATTAATACAATCTCCATGTAAATGAACGAGATTAAGAACGCAAAGAGCTCGCGATTCATCGCGATCATTTTACTCAAGGAGAAAAACCAGGAAAAAAAAAAGGTCGCCAAAACACAAACAAACGCGGTGAAGTGACATTCTCGAGCTTTAAACTCAAAGTGCAGCTTCGGAGAATACGATTGTACGAATCTACGACGCCAGATAATCAACACATTAACTAGTCGGTTATTATATTAAAAATTACCTGTGTACTCTAATACTGTACAGTGAAATCTTGTTATTACTGTCATTTTGGATTTGGTGCTTTTTTATAACAATGATAATCGGTGTTAAACAATGGATAATAAAACAGCAAAAAGTGTTTTGAGACCGACTTATTATGTATGACAACAATAGCCAATTGACATTATCTATGATTATATTAACCGGATTCCACCGTAATTCCATTAATATAAAAAACAAACAAAACAATTCGGTGGAAACAAATTTCAGAAATGGACGAAGTGCGACGAATATACAAATGTTACAGTACGTATGTTACAATTTTTACATCATCCTGTATATTATTTCGTACTTGGAAAACTTTGCTATCCGAGGCGTGCAAGGGTTCTTATTATGTGCTTTTTTTGGGGGGAAAGATTGTCATCATACAACAATGCGCACAGTACGTAGTCTACGACACGACGAGGTCATGAATGAACCCTTATTCTCATACGCTTATATGACAATAATAATAAAAATACCAAAAAAAAATTAGCGAAAAGCGGTAGTAGTAAGTAAATCATCAACACCACCACCCGATTACATAAATCCCCTAAAACATCCGCGCTAGCTTATCGAAGGATTAACGTGATAAATGGGCGACAGCACGCGACCAAAGAAAACTGCGACCATTTTTTGTGCCGTTCTTTCCTTTTTGTCCTAAGCTGGTCAACGTTATTAGTGTTAGTCTTGCTTATTTCGTCGTCGGACGGTATAATGAAAACCCTTATCGATCCCATCTGCATAAGAACAAAACCCGCGGCTATTGTCACCGCACGTTAGGTGGTGGTGGGAGCGGAATAACGTTTTATGGCCTACACAGGGTGGGTGGGGGTGAAAAGGTGAGAGAGAAATTCGTTTCCGCGACCACCCGTCGACATGTTCTGTTCCTCCACGTCGCGATGGTCACGTGCCCACGACCGTCGGATACAAATAAAAAAGTAAGAGGGAAGGGAACGAAACACCCAGCGGACAATACAATGCGACACAATTCTCATTCTATATACAGTGTACTGCGCACAGTATGTCATTTTCTCACATGTAGCACGCGCGTTTTCGAGTACTAAACGGCCGTTGTGTGTGTGTGTGTGTGTGCGAATATTCATCCCGTTTTCTATCGCAAAAGTTATATGTGACATCAAACAAAACACTGGTCCAAACTAATGACTTTCTTGTTTGTTACAGTGAAAAAATAAAGATCACTCATGTACAAAACTTGTTTTAAGTGGGCATTTCAATGGCAATTAAAATTGTTCTTTGTATTTATTATTAGTTTAATGAGTGCACTCCGACAGAGTGAGTAAGACGCAAACATTCAAATAGGGTGACTTTTTAACGAATCGATTCAGGAACACTTGACACTTTACGTTTTAAATTTACTTTCTGTACGATGTCAAGAAGGGTTTGAAATTTCAGGAAATTTTACGTTGTTTTACTTGTGTTAACGTTGACTCCTGACAATTTCAAGCCACCTTATTTTTTTTTTTTTTTTACAAAAAATACATTTATTACATAAATTAATTTTTTCTGAAGTTTGGTTCACATGAAAACTATGTTCAACTGAAGAGTTGGGTGGAATAACGGTGTAACTCAAAAAAGTAGGTTTAAGAAAAAGGGCAAAACCTTCTAGCACCTTCAAATTTGAGATTGAAAATCCAGTCAATTGTGTATTTATAGAAGAAAAATGAACAGATTTTGCAAAAAATCTGTTAACTTTTGTTGGCAGACCTCAAGTTACAGGCTAATTTATAAATGCATTTACATTGTTTTCCCAAAGATCTGTATCTTTCCCATTGTTTTGGAAGTGAAACAAACGAGTGAGTGAAAAGACAAGAAAATGAACCGACAAAAAAAAAAGAATATAAATTTCAGATTTACAGTATTCTTGCTCCAAAAAGTCCGAAAGTACAAATTATATTCAGCTCAAAGTCTATGAACTCATCTAAACAATTCATTGTATGCATTTCAAGGAATAACGACGTAAGTGGATTTACGCTGCTTATCCACCTAACTCCTCAACTTCAATACAAACATCTATAAAATACCACAACTTCATCGAAAACCCATAAAAGATATCAAAAAAGTCTAAAATACAAAAAAATCATTTATTATTATTATTATTATTATTATTATTATTATTATTATAATTATTATTATTATTATTTCTTTATTCCAGACCTTGGGTCCAAATACAACAAAACACAACAAAACACAAACACAAAATAAAATATAAATCAATCAAAGATATTCGCAGTGTAGTGTTAACTTTATATTTACTATACAAATTAATACAATGACTCTATAAAGAGCATAATTTATGAATTTCCCATAGCCCCATTGAAAATTTAAAATCCATATACCGGTACACGTAAAAAAAATGTCACTGAGCAATTGAGCAATTGACGCTATTCATAATATTAACTTTTATCTCGTACGTTTTTATAATATAACTACAGGCATCTTCACAAATGGAATTTCCTAGTACACGGACGATGATTCTTCACTACTCGTCAAAAGAGAGGGGAAGGGGTGGAGGAGTTTGTTATCCGTTGTTGGAAGAAAGGTTGGGAGTAACGCCTCGTTACCTCATCTGTCGACGTAATGCGCGCTTTATTAGTCCAATCCGTCGGAAATGCGGATGGCGGAAAAGCAACGCTTTTACTAAGCACTAGCATCAACACAGTGCTAGCAATAGCAGAACGAGCGGACGTTGTTGCTAAATATCGACCCCCGGATCGCACTCTCCCAACACCGTTGCATCGAAAAAGCTCCTCTCCGTCGTCGCAGTTATGAAGGGAAAGCTGATTTGTTAGCCATTAACCCGATGGTGTTGATGGAACCCAACTAACTCGATTAAGCTCCGCGTCCGAATTAGACGACGATTAAAAGAAAATGGCGTCAATTTGTAAGCCACCAAACGCTCGCCTAACATCGTGCCAGCCTTTTAATTTGGTGAAATGAAACACGCCGCCGCTTCCGCCACCAAAGAACAACCACCCATTATTCCAATAACTCCAAATTGAGACCCCTATCAATTTATCCATTCACCTTATTTATTTTCTCCCCCTTAGCCTTCAATCAACGTTCGTTTTCGTTATTCTTTGTTTAGTTTTCGTTGATTTAATCATCAGCTCGTTTCGATTCGACCTTGCCAAATTGGCAGAAACCTTACAAGACTTAACCGCTTTTTTTTTCAGCGAATGAAATAAATATATTGATAAAGTCATAGACAATTACAAGACAAAACGCATATAAAATTGAATAGCAATACCACTGTTGCATTTTAAAGTTCTTGTTGCTTCATTTGTATTGAAAAAAAAAAGCTATAAGCAGATGAACAATAAGACAAAGTCTCAAAAGTTAATGATTTTTTGCTCAAAACTTGTGCACGACAATCGTTCGAATGCTGAGAACATTCAGTGATGTTCATTTTTTATGAATATTCATTGGGTATTAAAAGTAACGTATGTTTATACTTTTGTATGCAGGCGAGCATCGAGCTTCATACAACGAGTTTAATTGGTAGGCTACAGGGACGACCCTCATTATGGGAAAAACTCGTTGTATGAGCACCATTTTACCTTTAAAGTGTTTTAATTTGTGGAAAATTCCCAAAACTCTCTTTGGACACATTTTGTGTAATACACTGTACAATAAACATCTTCATGTTATTTCTTATAGCATAATCGACGAAGATAACCCATAGGATACACGACTCGTGCAAGAAACACTCAATTTCATCCTAACCGAATATTTTCTCATTTCTCTTTTAATTTCAACAGTGAGGCATCTCTTTTTCACTTACTTTGTAAGTGAAGTAAAATAGTTGACAGTTTATTATAAAGTAGTTTATTATTTTTTTTGAAAATACGAAAACTCCACTGTTTACGAAACATTCCTACAGAGATACCATATTTTTTTGTATTGGTCTCTTGGATCGTCAATAAACAATAAATAAATAATAATACAATCAACTACAAGAGTTGTCAAGTGGCTCCTTTCTTTATAACGTCACTGAACGACGCTCGTTGCCGAAAATTTTCCCATCTGTATAAAGGACAATTCTACTCTTGTGAAACAGCTCGTAATGTGAAATCTCGTTGTAGGAGTAGCTCGTGATAAGTGACTGTACTTTTGTATACCTTAGACGTGCATTGACGTGTTTGGTGTTTCGAAGACTATTTTACTTTAGTTCAAAAAGTAAGTACCGTAACACTCGTGAATAATGAAAACGAAAAGAGATCACACATCATGTATGTAATAAACTCACTATAAAGGTACCCGTACACCATTTATTTCTACAAAATTGCTTAATTAATGCCTGTGAACACGTATCGGAACTTGTGATCCACTTTTCGATTCGCCCCCCCCCCCCTCCGCCGTTTTCATAGCCTCATCGGATTGAAATTGTTGGTCTTTAAGTTTTCATTTGTCCACATAATCGCATAATGACTGTATATGCTCGTACACTTATCAACTCCTCGATACCCCCTACAGACGAATTCCACTCCAGTGTTGTACAAGCAATTGCAGGATTACAGTTTTTCACAGCCACGTTGGTTTGGATTCGTTGTCGTCCAAGTTCGTTTGTTCTGTTACCCAGCAAGTGAAAGTCGCACAGGGATAAACACTTGTTCGATAAAATGAAAAACGAACTTTGAGGATTCCGAACCGATCAAGCTGTGAAAACGGTGATCTCCTGAACAAGGTTGCTCAATACTTTTCATTCTATAGAACTGTTCTTTATGAACATGACATATCATTTGTCTCCTCCTTTGTATACCTTAAAGTAAACTTCCTACAAATGATATATAACGTGACAGAACTGGAAATACTTTACACTATCAGTACTAGCATTATTGAGCTCTACGAAAAGAAAAATGATTAGGTCTATAGCCTGTATTCCCAATTCGAAGCTAATATTTGGCTACTTTCACTGAAACCTCAGAGTTAATACAAGAATTTATCCCGATTGCTTTTAAGTTTCCTAGTTGTGGTGCAAGAAAGTTCCAGAAAGTAACGACAGACGATGCCACAAAAAGAAGCGAGAGAATGTCCCGTGAGATAGAAGGGGAAAAGGAAAGTGGGTATAGAAATAGCAAGGGGTGTATATGCGTGAGTGTGTGTATAGGGTGAATCTTTCGCAGTCCCCACCACAGAGCGAGGGGGTCTTCCTGTAGGTCCGAGGGTCGTTCGAAGCGTGCGTCGCCTTGTCACCTATGCAACTTTTATGAAACCCAATCACGGGGTGCGTGATAAATGTGCTCATGGAAGCAATGAATAAATTATGTACGACACGGGAGACTGTCAACCCGTGAAATC
Organism: Cryptops parisi; assembly: GCA_034695005.1. Classification (NCBI taxonomy): domain Eukaryota; kingdom Metazoa; phylum Arthropoda; class Chilopoda; order Scolopendromorpha; family Cryptopidae; genus Cryptops; species Cryptops parisi. The sequence continues at coordinate 7,868 of JAQIWH010001436.1, read as the reverse complement.
TCGCGCCGTCTGACAATTGATAACCGGACAAGACGCGCCGCTGCGGCAGGAACATTAGCGACACCAACGCGACCTCATTTCCACTTCCACTTATAATATTCTACACTTCCTCGTAGAATTTCTGAACACGAGGAAATTATCGTATAACTGTGTCTGTCGATCAGTGTTCGATCTTGCGGCGACCATCGATTCCAAATGTTTTCGATGTTACGCGGAAATAATGACAAAACGTTTTTGAACAACAATTTTTCACTTCAACAATTTTGTTGAAAGTCGTTATCGACCTATTCCGCAACTCCCCATTTAGGGCTTTCAATCGTTGCAGGTGAAAACAACGACGCGAACGTGACTCTCGAGTCAATTTTACGATGCGTCATGGTCCGAAAACAAGCGACAAATGAACGAAAATCGGTGGACGATGGAAATTGAAAGTCGTGAAGGCAACCAAATCGAATAACCTGTTGTATCCCCCAACCAAATAACACTATCCTAGCGACAAAGTGTTATTTGTGATAAAGGGACGTACATTTTTCTCCAATAAAAGTTTAAAAACATTATTTTAAAATACAAAAATAACATTTTCTTAGCTGCCATCGATTTATTTTTTATTTATTTTATTTTAAAGCAGACTTGTCAGTCCAATAGCTACAAACATACAAAATTTATCATTTGATAAGATTACATAATATTCTCAGGTAGATTTTCAAAATACACTCAGGTTGGACCTGAAGCCAACAGTAGATGTTTATTTTTTATTTATTTTATTTTCTCATTAAACGATCCAAACAATCGAAGGCTAACTATTATAACAGTTATAAAATCAAAGACAGTAACAACATTAAAACCTGCAGTAACATCTAAAATAGACTAATGTAAATACATATAAATACGAACTTTTGAGACACTATATATTACAACGTGAAACCGAATTTTTCCCCCACAGAATTGCTAAAGACAAGAAGCCTTTCTTTTAATGAGGTGTGAAAAACTACAATAATTATTTTTTCTTCTAGAAAAAAAAATTAACAGTGAAGAAAAGGGGGGGCGTTTGTTGACTTTACGATTTTAATTAAAATTCGCAAATTCCCAAGCTGCGATTTAAAAATTCACTTTGAAAAATAACCACCACCACCACCTGAATTAAGAGCAGTACCAACTACTACTAAATACAATGTTAGCAATAACCGAATGGCCAAGCGATAATTTTTCAACAAAATTTTTTCTTTCTTTAATTTTTATATTTCTTTCTCATCGCCCCATTTCGCAGGCCATTTTTCGAAATCGTGTGAAACATGCAAGATTGCCTCAGGGAGCAATGAAATGTTACCATTTTTTTCTCTCTCTCTCTCTCTCTTTCCATGTTAAAAATCTTTTACTTACATATATACAAACACTAAAAACTTTTCTCTCTCTCGCACATTTAAAATAGTTCATAAGGTCAATGCGTTACACTACTAAAGAAAAACTCCTGAAACAACTTTCCATAAATTTCGGGCTTTTTAGAAAAAAAAAAACTTATAGCACGTTGAAAACACAAAAGGATGTTTATTATATACATATTTATTTATATATATATATATATTTTTCTACCACCTGACCTTCAACGTTAATATTAAAAGCTGCAAATTAAAATTTACGATCGCGAGTCCCTTTTTTATGTCCATAATCGTATAGTTCACGATTGCAATAAAAAAACAAAAGTGCCATTTTGCTGTTTTAATGCCTTGAAAACAATGTTATCGTACAATTCAATATCCCGTATAGTTACAAAATACATAAAATATGATCATATATTACTATTAAATATATCTCCAAAATTCACTAGTTATTGTAATTTGAAGCCTACGAAATGGAAACTCAATCGGAGAAATAGAAACTCAATGTACTGTAGTTAATCCTGCCATCTAGTGGCAAAATGTTTAACCATTGGTAATTTTTTTTTCATTATTTACAAAATTACTGAAACAATCTAATTGTTATAAAATGCAAAATTTTCCTCCTCCTCACCAGTTATGTTTCTATAGAAACAACCGAAACGAAACGAAATAAAAAATAAACACTCTAACTGTAAGGAATATTGCGAATAATAACTAACGAATATTGCGCAGCAATATGAGCTAGAAAAATAAATAACTTTCCCGTCATTTTTGACGGGCTATTTACTAGTGAATCCATAAAACCAATAATAGTAGTGATAAATGTACATGTAATAGCGTTAAATTGTGAAGAACAGATAGTTTGTAGAATATTCAGTTAAAATGTGTAATACCTAGTCAAAAGTGCGAACTATCTTCTTATAAAGCGTGAAATACTTAGTTAAAAAGTATAAAACACCTACTTAACATACTAACCTGAATTCCCGTTACATTTTACGGTTAAAGTGTGAAATTCACGACAAGAGTTATTTAGTTTTAAAAAATGTCAATGGATAATTTTTCACACATTAAATATACCGTACACTTCAACTTGCTATTTCACGACATATTTCTTCATCTCACTTTAACATACATCTATACAATCGACGATTTGACAAGTTCAATCAACTATTATTTAACAACGTGGCGAAAATATAAAAGTGATTTTTCAGAAGAAATCCAACATTGCGATTTCAAATTACGCTCGACTTTTGGTGCGATAAAAGTGGAGGAATTATTTCTCGACTTAAAAGAATAGTTTTAAGCCAAACTTAAAAGCCGTGATGGAAGGTGGGGGGATGTCTTACAACTTTCCTTTTGTGTCGAGGCAAATTTATTTTCCTTTTTCCCAAGGAAAAAAAAAGAGAAGGAAAATGCAGGAGGAGAAAGCGATTGGGTTCGAAGCGATTCATCAATGTCAAGCCGTTTATTATTGCTTTCACTTTTACATGAAGCAACAAATCAAAATGGTTTTCGAAATTGCTTTCTTTCTTTTTGACATTTCGCTCGCTACTTTTCAAAAGGAAAATTATTTTATATGAAATATATCTTTTTCCAACTTTTTTGCATACATGTGTATATATATACATGTAGATGTAAACATATATACATGTATATTATACAATAATACTGCACCATTTCTCCCACGTGTATAGTATCGGTGGATGTGTACAATAGTATAAACACATTTTTGAAGACTAATCGATATAAATTGAAGGGCCTGGTGTAAAAAGGTGTTAAGCTACGTTTTTACAATTTCGAGGAAAACGCGTTTAAAGATCTGAACTTGCCTTGCCACTAATTGTGCAACACTTCTAGCGCTAATATCTTTGCGCATATCGTTGTTTTACAATAGAATTGCACCTAACACATTCGAAAATGCTTCTAAGTCTACATAGAAGCATCCTTTTACGCCAGGCCCTTTAATCAAATGAAAAAAAGATTGATTTCATTAAAAATTTAGATGCCTTAATTTTCAGGGCATAGCTAATAAGCACAATTATCATTTAATTCCCAAAATCGTGTAAAATAAATATCTCAACCTACTTTTTCTAAACCTTTCATAAACATTTAAACAACAACAAATAAGCACCCGAAAAACAATAAATTATAACAAAAAATTCCTCAAAACTGCACTGTTCTATTTCCAACAAAAACATTATTCATCACGAAAAGTGTAGATATATATATATATACACACATATATACACACCTATTACACACCAAACATACTACATATATAATTCTACTACACCAAAAAGTAATGTTGAGTAGGAGACCTAACCTAGTACACCCATTTTTCGTTACCAGCACGAGTAGTATATCGTCCCTATGTCTCCCTCTTTTCCCCCCGGTGACGGAACAAAGGGCCCCTAAAAATGAATGGCCCCATTTCTCCCACGCAGAATTGCGTTTTCGGAGGCCTTTATGGAAGCGTTTGACAGAATTTCTTGGGTATTAAAGATGGTTGTCTGCATAAAAATGACGGTCGTAAAGCGGGACGTTTACGACTCCAAACTTGATACACCGACCGTCTCTTTATAACTGCTTACACTAACGCCCTTTACCTGATAACAACGACCGGCAAATGATAAATTGAACTGATAAACTCGTTCCTTCCACTACAACACTCATCCACACTACTACTACTATATAGATATACATATATATGATACGAAAAAGTATACACACAGCCTAATATATTTTTTCAATACAAATGGCAAGAAATGAAAAGCAGTGAAGTATATATTTTCTCATTTCACAAATTTCTCGACTGTTATTTATTACATTACCTTTTTTTGCTGATCGATAATAAGATCACAGTATTTGAATTGAATTCGATTTTGTGCGATAAAGATTTTTCAAAGCTCATTTAATTCGATAGCAGATACGAACAGAATCGAAAAACGAAATACTTTAAACGTCAATTGACAGAAAAATATAGCGGTTTTTTAACCGTTAGATGCGTTCTGCCTGCGTAATTCAAAATTCGCGTTATTCACCTTTTTTATGAGATTAAACTTTTTACTTATTTTGAAGAAAGTGACAAAAAATTAATAATATAAACAAATTATTGTAATATAATCCTGTAAATTAATTATTGTCAACAAATTACTCTCAACTACCAGTTTCTCGATTTATGCGAGAGCTACATCCCATGCAAGTACACAATCACATAAATCAAGAATTCACATAATTCGATATTCCCACAAAATTAAAAATATTATTGTCACCTTTTGTATTAATACACATAATGGCAAAATTTTCTCAGCTATAACGTCTGGAAATTTATTTTCCGCACATCAGCAAAATCACATATGACAAAGTAGCATAAATCGAAAAAGTACAGTATGTATAAAATGTTACTAAGATTGTATTCCAATTATTTTATGTACGGAATTTCTAATAAAGAAAAACTCGCAATATTCTACGAAATTATACAACGGATATTCAAAGACTCCTACGTCATAATGAAAACCCATTATACAGAACCTCGTTGCAAGCAAATTCAGTCCACTACAAAATTTCTATTTCTTTCATATAAACTACAAGTTCTTCGTGTTCACTAAGTGCATCTAACCCTCCAAAAAATTCAACGTCGAAACAATAGCCACAACAATCGAAACATAAAGCTCACCCGGACCCCGCAAAGACCTCTAGCTATAAGATGATTTAATTACTGCCCTTCGGGGCCCTGGACACCTCCACCGCCAGAAACAGTGAAGTGCCAACCAAACCCTTGGTGTAAACGACCAACAATTGGATAAGTGGCGACACTGGTTTCTTCCAGCAACTAAGCACTCCGGGCGACATTTCCTGTCGACACGCCACAAACAAGCTGCGTTTAGCCGCCCGTGGCATGCCTAGCAATCGACACGCCACCCTATGGAGACATCCAACTAACGCCACTATTACGCCCCCGCTATCCTAGTGTAGCTCCTATTACAACACTAATCGGCATGTTACGCGAACGAACGAATACTCGGGCCAACGTGTAGAACGCGTTAGTAGAGATAAAATATCGTCTCATTATCCTATAGAACTTAAATAGATTAATTTACTTCAAAATCGGTTGTTAAGACACTTATTCAAATCCGTGTTAAATGGAAAGAACGTACCAAATTTTCATAACTACGCTATTGTTATAGCGTAGTTATGAAAATTTGTAAAACTTGTAAAAATTTCTCACAACTGATGCTTCTTTACAAACAAATCAAACCAACATTAACAAATTGTTGAAAAACTTTCATTTTTTTCAACAATTTGACAATTTTTTTTGGATTCGAAATATTTCGAAAGTTGCATAAAGATCCAATCAAGCAACAACTCATCTTTGATATGGAAAAGTACTGCAAAAAAAAATGAAGTGGCCATTGTCAATTCCTAGGTTATCGCTAAGTGCCACCACCACATCCACACATGACACCCAGTAGGTTGAAAGGCACATATTAATATTAGCAATTCCCCTTTCGTTCATCACGTGACAAATTTACGACTTCTCACATCTCGAGATAAAAGGCCCAACAACAACAACACCAACAACGGGCAATAGTGAAGCAGTCAAGTGCCATTTTTCAAAACAGTGGTCATGAATATGCGAAAAGTGGAAAGTGTTAGATCATTTCTTGGATAACTTATCATCCATCCACTACTGCCACAGTGGTGGGAGGAAAGGGCCTTTAATTGGTGCGGATCTGTCACTAAATCATCTTCTATCATCGTCAGCGTTTGGCCTTAAAACGCATCACACAAGCAAACATGTAATGTTTCCAGCCCACATTTCGGGGCCGAGCGATATCTTAACGCGCGCCGAGGCAATAAACGATATTTATTGTCTTTGTTTTTCGCAGCTTCCTAATAAATCGCCTTTGCAATGGCCTCCTCGTGTTGGCGCCATCTGGTGACGGGAAGAAGAGGAGGAGGACAAGTGCGTTTTCGGGGTGGAAATTTCCCCTCAACGCTTTCACATCATTAGCCTCTAAAACTCGTGCTCGATTATTATTACCGTTGTTATCATGATGCCTACCGACATAACCACAACTACGCTTTTCTATTACTGTTGGACAATATACACAACGAGTTTTTCCCATAACGACGATGAGAACAGTCGTCAATTAAACTTGTTGTATGAGACTTGACTGTATATTAAAAAAAAATTATTATCCATATCGAAACATTTAGGTACAATGTAAGTGCTCATTATACCTCCTTACATTACATCTCCATGATTTAATTAAGTCCCTAGATTATATTCACTTTATATTTTTCACACACCTTCCCAGTTTCAGGCTCATTGATTTTTAATACAACAAAATTTCACCATCTAGTGGGTGAAATAAAAATTAAATTAAATCTCTTCTTTTTTTTCCATCAAATTCGTTTCCAGAATAGCAAAATGTTTCGGCGATTGAAGCAGCACGATGTTCATCATCATCGTCAATATCATCATCAAGTTCCATCTTTGCCAAACAATTTTTTTCTCCTCCTTTCTTTAATCCCCATTCGCATAATCCCTCGTGGGATATGTAATCAATCTGCTGTTCGAGGGTCGAAGCTTTTCTCGATGGTTGGAAGAGAACCATACTAGACTCTGACTGAAACACAATCATCGGTCTTCTCGAAAGTGAAATTTCATTTTTCATTCGAGGGCGAGAGGGGAAAGAGTAACGGAGAAATATAAAGCGAAAAAAAAAATAGTTGTTGGAAATCAGATTCCAAAAGCTTTCGCGACTCGAATTCTATTTATTTGCCCTTACCCCATACCCATATCTCCCCCCTCCCCCTCAAAAAAAAAAATCTGTCAGGATATTTTAGAGACTTATTATTTTACATGTATTCTCTTTCCTCTCTAAGAAAAACGATCTTGGGCATTTTATTAAAACAGTTCACGAATTGGTAAACATGTTATTACAACAGAACTAGAAATAATCCCCGTGGTTGGTAAGAAAACCACGTGTAGTCTAGAAACCAATTGTAATCTATTTTATTTGTTAAACTGATAAAAAAAGGAGATAGTTGAATATACAAACAAAAATTAACTAACTAACAATAGTCCCCTACTGCTGCCTCCTAGTAACTACAATTTTTTAAAATTAAAAAATACATATATATATATATATATAAACTGCACAAAACAAAACAAATACATAAAATAATAATATTATTACAAACTGTAATAAATCACAAACAAAAAAAATTATACAAATAATGAGAAAAAAACACAAAAAAACCTACGCCTACTGTAAGGTTCCGCCCCCTACAAATATGATTTGGAATAATACAGAAAAATATTATCAATAATATTAATAACGTGAAAAACCAAAAAAACAACAACAACAAAAAGTCATTCTTCGGCAACTTTACAGTGATGTAAAATACTTAAAGAAGACCTTGATACACAATGACATGTTGAGCCATGTTACTAATGAACAACTATGACAGGTGCAATGAAGT
>JAQIWH010001435.1:0-31716 GCA_034695005.1 Cryptops parisi | reverse complement strand
TTACGAATATTGCGAATATACTATGTAGACCGTTACTGTTCAGCATAAGCACATGGCACAACGCAGTGCGCGACCGTCGGTTTGCGCGTGCGCAGGCTATCGGCTATCGGCAGAAGTACTCCCTCTCCTTTTCTCTCTTCCGCAAATGGAATGACCCAGCTCCCTTTCCCCTTTTACCACTTTCAGCGTTACAGAAAGTGGTAAATATAAAGAGGATAGCAAGGTGTGTGAATAATACATACTCTAAACAGTTTTCCAAAGATGTTGTAAGTGTGTGCCGCCAAATAAAACGCACTCGCATCGCTCATCAGCGCGACGACGTGGTTACGCCAAGTCTCTTCCAATTCGTCGGCGGAAACGGATGTGTAGACGGCTGTCAGAAGGGTGAAATTGGGCGAATTGTTGCTTGGAGTCAAATCGCCTAAATCCTGATCGCTGCAAATACTATGCCTATTAATTAAAAACAAACAAAGAAAAACAAACCATATGTTACGATACGCTCAATAACCTAATCAGATATGCATATTAGAAAAGAAATAATCAACATACGAAGATCCAGAGGTAGGACTGGACTGTCTTCGATGACGTTCCAATAATGACGTTGAACGAAACTGTAATCCAGGAACGCTGTCCGGTTGACTGTCATCGATAGGAGAATTACTACCCAACTACATTTTTTTTAATATTAAAAATAAAAACCATTAGCAATATAAATTTTATCGTAAAACGAAAGCGCTAGTTAAAATTTAACCACAGATGATACACGCGTTAAAACAAAACCAACGATCCACATAAACATGGATACTGAAATGCTTTCCTTCCGAGATGAAGCAGGATGAAGTCACATAATTGCAATTATCACACAATCGCCGTAGGTATGCAAATGAGTATTCAAATTCCAGACCCATGTTTACATAGACCTTTTTTTTGCTTTGTTTTGATGATGCACAACATGCGTGGTAAAAATTTGACTACATTTTTCAGGAACACCCTGTAGTAATAATAACAACACGTAAGAAAACGAATTTCTACCTCATCGTCCGACGATTCCTCTTTTTGCGAATTGAGATTCGGAGCGCTGCCGGTGAGAACGTGATCTTTCAAGTGACTTCCGTCGTCGCCGTCTCCCGTACTCAACGACGGTCTTCTCATCATCCAATTGAACTTATCCATACTCTCACCCTGAAAAAAACCAAACGTCCGTATTATTAAAAATGCACAAGACATACAATAAACACGATAACACAAATTTAAAATTTCAACGTTCCGACCTCTTGGCTTTCCAGTTCGTATTCCAGAAAATCGAACTCTTTAATGACACCGAACTGCTGGGGGTCGGTGTTGCCGCTGTCGTCCAATTTACTTTCTCCCGAATGCTCGTTGTTTATCATGGAAACTTCCTCTGTACTAGAACACATGCTCGATTGTCTATCGATGATGTCGCTCGTCTGACTGAAGATGACCTGTCAACGTCCAAGTAAAAACGTCATCGTTAATTTTGCGTGTCGTCAAAATTTTTTGTCACATAGTTTGTTCAAGCCAAGTTATTATTATACCCATAATGGCCAAAAAAAAAAACAAACAAAACATTAAATAAAGACCGTGTGTGTATTATTCAGTGAATAATTATTCTAGAGTGCAGCACTACCTAGTGTTGAAAAATCGTAAAATTTGAGCTGCTCGAGCAATTTGCTACTGTGATCGTGTGTCGCTACGTAGTGCATCTCAATGCTAAAGCACTTAATCGCACTATAAACAGTTTTTGTCAAACGTGTTATGTGTTCAAAATCTACGGAGGTTACAAACGCTCATTCGCAGTTGGAGCGAGTGACGTAAAGTAAAACCTTCAGTCAGAGCTTCTAGACGAAGCAATAATCTAACGAAACGGCTTCGTTGACGTTAATTTGTTAATGTTACCATGGTAAGTTATGCATAAAATCTATGTTTTTAATAATTTGTGAAAAAAAAAAAAACCGATTTTTAAAGTAAAGAATTCCACATACTACACCTACATGTTTCACCTGATGTCAAGGTACCAGTAGTGAGCCACTTAAGGACATTCAGTTAAATATCAACAGAAATTTTAAGAAACTCTCAAGATAAATTTTACTTTCTGACACAAGTTCACCATTCTAGTGAAATATTTTGTAAATCGATGAAAATATATCAAAAAAATACAAAAACAAAACAAAACATCACTTTTACGCAACAATCTCACAAATGAATCAACAGCATGAATCGAGCCCTATCTGTAATCAGAAACAAACAAACAAAAACAAAACAAAACAAAAACTTGAAAAACAAAACAAAATGAGTTCCGCACATTTTTAAACGAATCGCTAAAAAATAAAAAATGGCGCTATATTTTTGGCGCGTTTCATAATAGAAAACAAACAAAACATAAGAATCCTGAATTATATATATATATATTGTCATTACACCACGATTCTTGTGTCAATTTGTATTCCAAATTAAAAATAATGGGAAAAAAACTGCTATAGGCCTAAAGCCAACAACAACAAAATAATAAAACAAAAAACAAATATATTTAAAACTTCCATTTTTTAAGAATCAGTTTTCTATATTGCCACCAGATGTCTCAACTCTCACACCCAACAATCCAAACCAAAAAATCTCCAATGAATGTGCAATATCGTAATCGAAAAAACGGAGCAACAACGTGTATTAGCGCTGCTAAAAAAAAATATACGTGAAGACCTGAAATACCACACCGAGGCACCAAACCACCTTTTAGAGTTTCCAAACGATTACCGTTACGTCCATTACAAAAAACAAAAAAAAAGCAATGCGAAGAAGAAGAAACAAAAAACACGAGAGTTGCGAGCAGAGCAGAGTAGTACAAGATGCGATCTTAAGCAATAGTTCGAGCTGCACATGCAATCTAAGCGTTAACATTACCTTGTTTATCACAGTATCCTGATTTTTTTGAAGCAGCAACACAATATGAAAAATAAAATATCCTCAGTTAAACATAAATAAAATGAAAAATTATGCTAACCTAAAATTTTATATTTCGTAAAAAAAACAAAAAACAGAAATCTCCATTCCTTAATTTTATCATCAAAATTTCAGACTCAATTAGGGACAAAAAATCAAACATATATAAAATAAAAAAAAAATCGACGAAATCGCGAGATTTACTAAAAAATTTTCGAGGCATTCTGAATAAAATATAAAAAATATTTTTCATGCGATAAAAAAAATATATTAGAAAATGAAATAACATTCAACAGCATTATAATGCAAGTTTGTTACTTGTTATTGTATAAAAAAATAATTCGAAAAACAAAAATTAAAACGGAAACGGCGTCGTAAATTCGATTCGCACAAAATATTGACGAACGAGAAATTTGCAAGGCTAGAGAAAATATTAGTAAACAAAAGTTCATGTTTTAAGGGAAAAATCAATATTATTATTATAAACATTATATTAAAAAATGTACATATAATATATAATCCATGAAGCAATGTTAATGCGGAAATAATGCACAGTACTTACAGAAGGACTCTTTGGCAGTCCGACACGTTGGCCGCAACTCGTCAGCAAATTAACTAAGCATTCCCTAGTTCTTGCCTGTAAACAAAAAAATTACAACATTGAATAAAATTAACTTGTATTATACAGGGTGTTCCTAAAAGGTCCAGTCTAATAATCGTTTCGATGCGTTGGCACCTGCAGGTTAAAAAAATTTCGACTACACCTTTTCAGAAACACCCTGTAGGCGTTTATGTGGAGTGACCTATTAGAACCGTACGAACCTGAGACAACCAGGGTTTCTTCCATCCGGACCCGAGTCCGTTCTCGTGGGACTGGGTGAACGATAACGAACGATGAGGAGAAACGGAAAGTTTGTTGGTCGCACTTTCCGCCTTGCCGTTGCCTGCGCCTTCGTCCTTTGCTGTCGGAACAACAAACTGACTGCCAATCACTTGCAACTGAGAAACGTCAAACGTGAAGTCCATGGTACGTCCTGAAACGAACGACGAATGAGCAACAACGGGATGTTTCTCAAGAAACCCTCAAAATGCAAAATTGAAAATGGAACGCACCCGGTAGTTCTTTCTTTGTACATATTTCAGCTTCGGCGAACGAGGTGTGAGAAGAGATGCTCATGGTTTCGCCGTAATGAGAAGGAAACAACGGCGGTGCGGCCAAAACGGAGCACCGAGTTACGATAAGCTTCAGTATTTTCAAAGCTTCCTTAGAATATGGTCCCTGCAAACCGCATTGTTATGGTATTATTATGTATATATATGTATATCTATATATTTTTTTCAAACTTAAACTACGTACAGGGTGTCCACCACGAGATGTCAACATTTGGAAAAACATTAATTTTTTTTTATATCAGGTTATGAAAATGTGATTCTCGGTGGAGCGAAAGCAGAGACTCAAAAATTTTACGTGAGAATTTTGTAGTGTGCGTCAACGCCACAGTGGTGCTGCAGTCAAGTCATTTTCCTAAAATGGCAACTCCGAGTGACAGAGGACAGATTGTGTGATGGTATGCAGAATACAGATTATGGAAAATTTAGAATCGAGTTTTGGGAGGGGTTTACATAAAATTTTATGATGAATTTGTCTAAAAATTATGATTTTTGTTTGGTAAATCTGGCTACAAAATGAGTGTTTTGGGTGTTTAACTCAAAAAATACACAATTTAGCTGGGTTTTTTTTCCATGAAAACATGCAAATAGCATTAAACATGTGAATCATCTAAACATGTTCTGAAGGGAGGGGAAGTTGAACCCCTTGAACCCCTCTCATGAATCCGCCAGTGTGCAGAAATGAAGGGAAAACACAAAAAAACGAAGAACATTGCATAACAAAATGGTTTGATAGACAGCCACCCAGACATTCTCTGCGTCACCAAAAACACCCATGTTAGAGGTGTATTTGTTTTTATGAAACTTTGGTACGTTCACAACCATTTCAGTTATGGTTATGTACGTATTCACCTTTAAAACTGTATGCGATTGAAACGCCGACATCTCACGACGAACACCCTGTATATTTCAGTTAAAATCGATATTTATAGTATTGGTCACCTCTATGTATCTGGCGATTGCTCTCAACAAATCTCCGTTGATGGCTTCCGAGGTTGAACTGACGTCTTGGTAATGCAACATGCATTGGATGATGGTGAGAATAGCTTGTTGGGTAGTTTGGGGTCCTTTCTCCAGAACCTGTCAAAAGACGGTCCCCATTTAAACGACGCAAACAAAATCTCCCCGTTGACAATCGATAAGGGAAAAACGGACGCAAACCTCAACTAGGAAGATCATCATGTTTAAGCTGAGATGAGCATACGTATCATACAGGTATTTCACAACACATTTGGTCCACTGGAAGCTCTCTTTGCTGAACGTACGGCGACTGTATAACGTCATCACCGTTGCAAGGTTTTCCAATTTCTTGGATTTCTCTTGACAAACCTACCGAGCGATTCAAATTCAACTTCAACAACAGTAACCGATTCGCTACAACCGATGGGTGTGTCACAAACTAACGCAAAAAAATATCGGAATAAAAAACTATGCATCACCTGAGCAATATTTTCTGCACTGTGTATACAAAGAAGATTAGGATCTTCATAGTTCTGAAGCATGTATGGAAGAAGTGCAATAACGTTCATTGGGAAACCTGAACAATTTGAAAATGAAATAATATATCAATCACTTGCTCTATGTGTTGTATTGATCCTGGAAAGTATTAGTTAGTACTATATTACTGTACTATTTTTTAAACAAAATAGTCTAAAATAATAAAACATTCTAATCAAAACAAAAAATTACAAATCATGGTTTTTGCATGAAAACAATTAAAAATGCACTTTGCACACAAAATAAGCATGAGCGTGAACAATGAAAACAATATCTCCACGTGTTATCTACAAATTACATATGAAATATCAAAAAATGAATAAATATGAAACCGCTTATGCACCTGATGATTGTGTAGGATCCACCATAGGAATATCGGATAGCAAAGTGAACTTTGCAAGAAGATGAAGTGTCGGTTCGAATGTTACGGGAGAGGTGCAACCCTATCAAAATATTCCAGTTACCACAAATGATAAAAAAAAATAATAATAATAGATATTTGTTTTTCTCTACGACGATTTAGAACGCACCTTTAACAGCATCGCTTGAACGCCAGGAAAATTATTCCACTTCAAGTGTTGTTGCAACTTTTCCAATTTCTCTTGGCAGTCTGGACGATCTAACGGCAACCTCTTCAAAACCTTATACGAGAAAAACATTTCGATGAAAATTGAAACAAACCTACAGCCACACCCTTAATTTTCAAACTTGTAGCAATGATGATGATGATCACCTTCTCGAGCAGACGCATAGCCAGCAGAAACTCGTGTTCGTAATCCGACTCCAACATGGAGACGGAGATCCAAAACAACTGCGACAGAATTGTCATTTTGTCATCTTGGCCGTTCTGGTCCGCCATCATTTTAAGTGACTGGGCACTGCGAGATCGTGAAAGATTTGTGGATTTGATGTGGGCATCAGACTCTGTATTGCTCCTGGCTCGAACTTCTAAAATTGGTCAAAAGCCAGACAAATACCATTTGAAGACACTCGTTCCGCAAAGAAAAATTACACGATAAAGTGGACGACCAAAGGGTTGTGGTAACAATCGCGAGTCGTACGCTACCTTTCATCTCAACAGCTGGGGAGCCTGTCGGTTTGCGAGTACAGAACGACACAGAGTAACTGGTGCTGCGTGTATGGCCAGGTTGGGGGGGCTGACCGTGATAAGACTGGCTCACGGGGATGGTGGGAGCACTTTTGCGATTGTCTTTGTTTAGATTTGGTGTCGATTTGAACAACTCCTTCACAAAATCAATTGGCCGAAAATCTGAATCCAGTGAATCCACTGATGCTTCCAGGGTTAACATGATTTCTGTTACATAACCCTACATCAAACACAACAAATATCTATATTACTAAAACTTTCGATGAAAATGATGAAGGCGACGTCAGTCTTGATGTTAAACTCGAAATAAACATCGACGATATGCAAACTTGGCTGGAATGCAATCTAATGTATTTAACATACGTCCCCTCTATATCTTTGTGACACTTCATTTTAGGTCAGAAATCTTTAATATCTAAACGGTGTTAAAACTGCACCGTTATTCGTTACCTGCATATCTTCTCCTTGCTCTGCCACCGTCTCCACAAGACGAGACAAGATATCAGATAGCATTCTGGTAGTGATAGGGACTCGCAATGCCCGGAAAATCTGAATGAAAAATTAAATTAAATCAAAAATGAAAATTTAGAATCTCCATCAAGCATTTTTGCGACTGAACTGGATCAGATGAAACTATGGTGAAAACGATAATAATACTCAAAACAAATGAATCTGGAATCGATTTTACCTGAAGAGATCTGCCTGCATAATGTCTCGAAGAACAAGATAACGCAAGCTGCAAAGCTATTTGAGCCCATCTCTCCTCTATCAATGCTTGAGGCTGCGATTCTTTAAACAGCTGAAGCGTGTGACGCAAAAAGCATTCCAACTGCTCCGCGCTTCTAATGCTCCAAACGCGAGCGGTGATGTCTTCGTAGTTCCACAAAGACTGCGATACTCTAAAAAATGAAACCAACATTCTAGAATACAAACATTGACAGACAACTTCGGTTCCCATTATTTCCGTGAGTTAAATCTATCTATTAGCGTTTTTTATTAACGTTAATAGCAACGTTTGCTTGCAGCAATTTGATAATGAACAAATACAGTAGTAAATAGTGTTTAAATGACAAATCATGCCCCTTGTTGGGTTTGATGAAACTGGTTTTATTTCCTTTTTCTTTTTATTCATTAGTTGTTTTTCTGTGTATTTATTTTTGTGTAGTCAATAGATTACAGTGGGAATGAAATAAAATCCTATCCTATCCAGTACAGTACCGCATTAGCGATTTTCAATTTTTTTTTCTCTATTGTTTTCGATTTTTTTCTATTTTCAATTTTCGATTTTATTCAAATTTCGATTTTTTCTATTTTCGACTTTTTCAATTTTCAATTTTTATTTTTTTCGATTTTCGATTTTTTTCGAATTTAGATTTTTTCGATTTTCGATTTTTTTTCCTTCCAATTTTCGATTTTCGAATATTTTTCTTCCAATTTTCGCTTTTTCCTCTTTCCCGTTTTTTCAATTTTAGATTATTTCAAATTTCAATTTTTTTTTTTTCAATTTTCAATTTATGAAAATAAATCAAAAAATATAAAAATTTCCAATTATTTCAATTTTCGATTTTCAATTAATGCAAATTTTGCTCTACGCGAGTTACGATTAATGCGACTTTATATTTGAACGTTTGACTGCACCATGTTAGATTAAACGTTACAAAAATCGTTGCAAAAAAAAAGTTACAATGTACCCTTGAATATAGACGTTATATGTCCAAAAAAAGAAGCAAAATCAAAATAATCTACTGCAGCACAGAAGCACCTGTAGCTCGACTGTACAGCAGTGCCAAACAAAATTTGTTATTCAAAATTCTTACCTAGCAGCGATGAAATCAATCAACGACTTGATCACTTCTTCCGTTTTGATCGTGCAACAGCTGTCTGTGGGTTCGTTAGATGCGAGATTTTGTTCATCTATGGTTACTACTACCGACGGGGGTGGGGGTGATGATGATACGACGACGGCTGTGGCGGAGGAACTATTATTATCATCGTGGACGGAGGACGTGTTCGCTTTTTGCTGCCGTGCTGGTGGAGGAGTCGATTCCGCTTTGGCTACCACATCGGATATGTTCTTGGTATCAAATGACAGATCTGTTTGGAAACACACGACTTAAATTGCACATGCAGCGTTAGTTCTAAACCGACTCGTAGCAGATTCATATTGATGATGAATTAATTCTTCGATCTTTGGTAGTACCTGTAAAATGATGGTTTTGACAAAGCGGCGCTGATGTGGATGTTAGGCCGTATCCCAACTGGTCGGTTTTGTTGTTCAGAAGGATGCGTGCGATTGTCAGATGATCGTTATGACAAGTCAACACGATGAGCAAATTGGAGAGCAACTTTTTGCAGTGCTCGTATACTAACGGCCGGGTATGATCCAAACCTATTTGACCGATTCGTTGGTTAGTTAAGAACTGTTAGCACCAAACTAATAATGTTAAACAAATAAATCACACATCACCTAAAAATATTATGTGAAGCATCAGTGGAATATGAATCGACCAATCAATTTCTAAACCGTCGACGACGACATCAGTGAGCAGCATGATTGCCAAATTGCAACTGGTTATGAAAAACGAAAGCCTCAATTGTAATTGAAAATTTAATGACGGCGGCATTATCGACTAAAAATAAAAATGTTTTGCATACCGATGAAACCCAGTGACCGGTTGCGAACTGTCGGGTAAAAATTCTGTCAGCGGAGCAAAATAGCCACCGTATTCCGGCATCGGTAGGGGGTGAGGTAACGGAGTTTCGGACTTCTCTTCGCTTTGGTGTCTCAAAATCGTGAAATTGTCAACGTCCACTGAACCATCTGCCATTCCTTACGACAAGTTTTAAGATCCAATCACAACCACAAAATTTGATTACACAGGGTACCCTCGATTTGCGCAAACGTCCGATTTCACTATGTACAGGATGACGGAAATCTTTTCCAGTCATCCGTTATGATGAGTATTCGTAAATGAAACATTGGTAAACTAAGAGTGGTCCAACAAATGCCATTTAGTATAGCATTGTGGTAAAGTCTCGCCGCTTCATAGGAATTCCAATAGATTACCAGCAATGTACATTTTGTGAATCGCTACAAAATTGCTATTTTGCGTTGCATTTCCAATTTTCAACGTCTTTTGAAAACGTACATAACCCTCGCATAAATCGAGAATTCCCTGTGTTTCGTTCACCCCTTTTAGAAAACTAATTCCGACAAACCTGTTGTGTTGCTTCCAACGGAAGTGATTGTCTTGAGTTCAGAATGGTCCTTACAACTGCTACCGCTAGACATACTGGATGTGCTTCTTAGAGAACCGTGACAACTCGGACTACCTTTGTTTCCGCTGAAGAGTGCAAAAAGAAACAAAGCGTTCTTATTACGGTCGTTGGCTGATAAACAAAAGTCGTCGAAAAAACATTTCCAACGTGTCTTTTTTTGGCATACCCATCTTTCATCGGATCTTCTCCACTATGCCTTTTGGTGTGAATGGTGCCCTTTTCCACCCCAAGTTCGGACCGTGATGCAGCATCGGGCTGAGTGCCACTTGACGTAGCATCAGAATGACTAGACGTTTTCCTCATACTCGTCACTCGAAAGAACGGAGGAGTTTCGGTACGTTCGATCAGACAGTTCAACGTCTCAACAGTCTATCGTTACAACAGTGACACAATTACAAACACATAATATTGATGATAATTTTATTAATATATATTACACAGACATGTTCCTAACAAGATAATAAAACTTATTGAAAAAAAAAATACTAAATAAATACCTGCAACTCGTTCATTAACTCATCAACTAAGCGTTCGGGTCGAGCTCGACCTAAGAACACGACGACTCTTTTAGCCTGAAACAACAAAAAACACATTTTAGATTTTGTTTGTATCTTACACACCCAATGCAACATGATTCTGCAACAAAACATTACTTCAACCAAAGAGAGTTTTTTACATAGACCTTGGGGTTGGAGTAATTAGTTGTTGTTGTTTATAGTCAAGACATCATCATCTTGAGAAGTTTCTTTGTTACAAAAAAAAAAAACACCAACTTACACATGGTAACAATTCAGTGGGAGCCATCCCGGAAACAATGAAAAGATAGCGTATAATGATCTTCAAGTTATTAGGCCAACATGAACACAATGCTGCCCACAATTCTTCAATCTCCTTCGAATGATCATCTCCAAACTAGGACATTGAAACACACAAAAAAAGAGATCGTTAAAGTTTGACCACTGATCGAAAGCAACATCATCGATTTGATGGAAACCTAGTTTTACCTTTACTGTGATGTAGAAAAGATTGTTCAGCACCATTTCTGTTGCCTCAGCTGAACCCCAGCCTTCCCGTCGTAATGGTTGTTTGATGGGATCGACGACGTAATAGTCTTGCATCTTCGTCAGGAATTGAGACAGGGGATTAGCTGGTGGAATGTTGGGATCAACTAGCTCCATGTTGAAGAGCCAAGGTAACAAATACTGAAGCAGAATTTGCCGAACGGAATGTCTCGCCGTTTGAAATCGATGAGAAATTTCTATCCATTAACAAAAATAAAATAAAAAGACAAAATGATTTACGCTGATTCGTGAGAAAATCAGATTTCCTTTTTTGAAATACATCGTTTCTGAGAGATAAACAAAAACGTAATAGTAGGCCATAAGATATCATATCCCAACTTTGTAACATTTTCAAACCCATGTTTATCTGAATGTTTCGCCTCGATTTGATACGTAGCATGCGGTCAAAATCGGACTTAAGACGCTAGATTAAAAACACCCTGTACACCTGCTATTAAGAGTATATTTATTACCTGAAATCATTGGCATGGTGAGTTCTGGATGAAGAAATGCCAACTGTTTGGATAGATACATTTGCGATCTCGAATACGTGGCCGACAGTAGCACGTCGAGTGTGCCATCTCGTTTGCCAGCCATTTCCTGCTCTTGTTCATCTGAAAAACCAATTACGTTAAATTAACATAAAAATGCCAACCAAAAACCGTTCAAGTTAAATTTGCAATAAATAAACGAATAAAATAAAATGAAAATTAATTTGCGCCCTACTTCCAGCATCTTCGGTGACAACCGAAATTGGACTTCCGAAAAAACGCTTGTCAAGTATCTGGAGCAACTGCAAAGCGGTTTCATGAATGGTTGCTCTCGGACAGCCCGTGTTCATTAATGTTACGTTGATGATGGCTGTGTAATGATCACATGGATATTCACTGATGACAATAACAAAAAATGTTATTTATTCGAAACACAGAAACATTGTCAACGTGACAGTGAACCACATTAACGAAACATTTACCGAGCACTGAAGATTGTTGCCAATGCGCTGAAACAACCGTCGGCAACTTTGTTCGTACCAGTGTAACAACGATCGACGACCCAATCCAGAAGACTACTCATATCCGGGTTAAATTCCAGCAACAATACTATAGTTTCCTGAGCCAACTGGTAAATCTTAAATGATGAAATAGTCGTAACATTTAAAAAATTAAAAGTAGAAAATAAACCAATTTAATGTGACACGAATTTCAGTTATACAAGGTGTCCAGAACGAGATGTCAGCATCTTAAATCACATACAGTTTGAAGGCGCACGCAACAAAATTCCCACATGAAAATTTCCGAGTTTCTACGTCCACTCCACCAAGCATCACATTTGTATAAGTTGATACGAAACGAGTACATTAAAAACTATCTGCTTTGTGAATATAGTTTCTCCGAGTAGTACGATATTCGATTTAGGAGGGTTTTGAAAAATTCAATGTTCAAATTCTGCGAATTTTTTTTCGATTCGAATTGCGCGAATTTTGTTACATTGGATTTATTTCGATTTATGCGATTTTTGGTCCATACAGTATATTATCACAAAAAACAACTGTAGATGCCAGTATATGTTCTATTCCCAGCTCGCTCGCAATAAAATGCATAAAAAAAAAATAACGAACCAGTCAAATGTTGACATCTCACGTTGACACCCTGTACACAATGTAACACAAAACTTACTTTATCTTCGTTACTTCCCAGTAGAGTATCTAACCAAGAATAAATACTGCTGTCGTCGGCGAGAATCTGCGGGTCGAAAATAGGCCCGCAGCATAATACGGTAGTCATCGATTGCAATGCTTGATACTCAACATCCGAGCATTCCTCCTTCAAAAATCTGCAATTCCAACGTTCGTTATGACAACTTTTAAGACCACTGCGTCAACCTTCATATTTACAACAACACGATCAATGGTTTTTTTTTTTAAGCAAGCTTACTTTCGATCAGGCGGAATTCCAAATTTACCACTCCAGCTCGCAAATAAATAAAACAAATTCTGTCGAAGTTGTCTTGATAACAGAGACGGTCGCAACTCCACTAGAGAAATCGATGTGATAAAAAAGTGAAAATTACACACTTACAAAATAATTTATTCTAAACAATGATTAATTTAAACTTACACGGAAAACTCTTGATCAATTTGCAAACAAATCGACAAAAATGAAACTTGATCTCCTGAACAACCGGTACGTCTTTGTCGTTTTCGCTTTCGAGATATTGCCTCGCACCATCGATGTACTCAACAAATGTCAGCTGCAAAGTCTGCCCATCCAAGATGTTAGGACTACGTATGAATAGAAACAAATAAACAAAATAAAACATTGAGCATGGATTAGACCAGGACTTCTCCAACCAAAATTAAAGAACATCACCTTTTACTGAAGGTCCCATTTTCTGAGATGAGTTCAAACATCTTGACTAACTGAACTCTCAATGCATCGCGTCGTCGTCTTCTACGCATGTTTTCCTGCTTACGATCGATCGCCTCACGAATATACATCACCAGTTCTTCCATCAAATCCCTGAAGATTCGACACGGTATACATATATGAAAATAACGTCAATTAAATAAAACTCTAAAAAAAAAAGAAACTTTTAACCGTACCTAAGTGCATCGGGATTGATTTTCCCTAATCCGCACACGACTGCATCTCGAATATCGCTGGCATCACAACGTAACAATGGAACGACGAGCTTGTAGAATGCCGAAGGTGAGATGTTGCTTGAACTGGGTGAACGATTGTCCGACCGATCGGATGCCATGCTATCCGGTGAGGAGCTATCATACGTAAACAAACACAACGCAATGTTAACACGAGCCATTTCGTACCATTTCGTCTGTATACGTATTCGTGGTCAGTCCGTACCTGATGCTTAAATCCGGAGATGCACAGCGAATGACTAAGTTCAGGTTCGGTGGAATCACTCGACACGCAAACATGATGTAATTGCGCCACAAGTTTAAGTAGTTGTCCCGTTCGTTGGGGATCTTTTTAACGGTCGTCGCACTTCGCAACAGAGAAGCCCTGTTATCGCTGATCGGGCTGAAAGATACGGAAAAAAAAAAAGGTCACAAAAGTTAGCGCCACCATTGATGACGCGTCGTCATTCATCGACTGAACCACAAAACCGGATCAAAGCAGCATACTTGGGATCGATGATTGAAAACAGAGATGAGATTCTCGTAAAAACGATCGGCCAGCTCTGAGCCACGGCGGTCGCCGACCCAGGAGTCTCCAAGAATCCCGTTAAACATATGGCCCAGACGTCGTAGTTGCTGGCGGCAAACGTTAGATGTCCTTTGCTGGACGCGTCGTTGGAGGTGTCGTGAATTCCAGTGGTCCACACCGAGGAATTCCTCTCCACGAGCCATTGAAGATCGACGTTTGAAGCTGACAGCAAGGCAGCCTTCGTTTAAACATTGAGAATGAGTTATTTCACGTTCCATGTCCGTACAGGGTGTTTCTAGATGAATTTCAACCTCAAACGCTAAAAATCAAAACAAAAGCTGAAGGTTCCTATAAATACGGGTCCAGAAAATGCAGACTCCTACAGTGTTGACGACACAATACACCAAATGCAATCACGTGACATCACCCTGTGTCATCTCGAAAGGGAAGCATTTCCGGACCGATGTTTATTATGTATTTTCTGCTTTGTTTTGATGCGTAACATTGGTTGAAATTTGACTAGAACTTTCAGGAACACCCTGTATATGTCATAATAAAAGTGAACAAAAACAAACTGAATTCTCACCTTTTCCGCAGCAGGTAGCATATTGACGACGCGTTCTATTATAGACGGACATGCGTGATCTAAAACATCGATGACTGGCTGATCGTCATCCTACGTGTTAACAAACGTCAACATCATGAGTAACTTGCAATTGAGGAGTTGGGTGGAATGACGATGCAACTCCAAAAATTTTACTTTCGAGGAAAAAACCTTCAAATTCAAGATTGAACAAAATTCCTGTCTATTTGTAGAAGGGAAATGAAAAAGTTTTTGCAAATTACGTTAACTTTAGTTGACAGGTCTCAAGCTGCGGGACAATTATGTAGTCATTCCAAAATATAATGCTAATTTTAAAATGCATTTACACCATTTTTCCAAAGAT
This sequence comes from Cryptops parisi, assembly GCA_034695005.1. Lineage (NCBI taxonomy): Eukaryota > Metazoa > Arthropoda > Chilopoda > Scolopendromorpha > Cryptopidae > Cryptops > Cryptops parisi. The sequence goes on along the minus strand of JAQIWH010001435.1, from coordinate 16,529 downwards.
CAGTTATCTTTTCAGTTGTTTTGAAAGTGAAGCGACAACAAGAAAGAAATCACAACAAATTTCAGATTTACAATAGCAAAGTTCCGTATTCTTGCTCCAAGAAAGTCCGAAAGTGTAAATTTTATATGCAAACCCAATTTTCTTGACTAAATCGATTCGATATACGCATTTTAGGGAATAACGACGTTCAAGTGGATTTACGGCGTTTTCTCACCCAACTCCTCGATTTTGAAGACATGCGTATCGATGATAAAAAATCGATGAAAACAAGCGAAAAAATAAAATAAAAGCTCACTTTGTTCGAGCACAGAATTTTCAAAAGAACTTTCAATTCTTTGAGAACCGAGACAGCCAATCTCCTTGGGACCACGCGTATATTGCAGAGAACGACTAGTGCAAACGCTTCTGCGTAATGGAGAACATTGGCCAATGGTTCCACACGAGTGGATGATGGTGGTGACATTTCCCAGGCTTCCTGAGAAAATGAAAAAAAAATAAAATTCGTTATACTAATTAATGACCCTTTTGAAGGTGTTCGACTTGGAAATTATGTATATGCTCGGAAGGCTAACTTTTTTAATCTGATGCTGCGACGACATAGCGTTTTTCCAAGTTGTCAGAATCTGGAGCAACATTCGGAGATTGTTGTCGAGTAATTGGGAAAATGTATCGTTGACTTCTTTTATCACAAACTGGACAAATCCTAGAAAAATCAATGCAACCAACGTATCATTTGGTGGTTGACAATATTATCAATGAAGAAAGTAGCGCCATCTAGTGAAGTGAGATATAAACTAATGCAGAGTGAGCAATTAAACGTTAGTATTTATAATTACTAACATTTTAGTAATTAGACTGTCAAATTTTAAAAATAAATAAAATTAAAATAAAATTAAAAAATTTAATTTATTAGATTAAATTTTTAATTTTATTTATTTTTAAAATAAAATTAAAAATTTAATCTAATGAATAAAATAAAATAAAATAAAAACAAAAACAAACAAATGTATATTAAAAAACACAGATAATAGAAAATAATTATTTTTTACCCACAAACATGACCAATTCAAAAATCAAATGTCTATTTAACTTACCATAAACAACATCTTCGCGCCAATCAGGAAAGTCCAACACTAAATTTTGCAGTGACTGGAATGCTAACCTAATAAATCCAAATAAAATAAAATTAATACTTTAACTTGGATTAAATTGATTAGTGGATTAACATGTGGATTGAATAATTGCAGTCTGGTGTTGATCCAATGGCAATCATGATTAATAAAATAATTTTTCAAGACATTTGGTCGTGTTCAAAAAATTTACCCTCTCAATTCTTCATCCCAATGGACCGTCAAACGTGACAGCAAGTCCACCAAATCTTGTCTACTCATACCATCGGGAATCAAACGTGGAATGGCAGCGACGCAAGTGCGGAATAAATCTATCTTTGGTTTTCTCTCTCCGCTGAAGGAAAATAACCAACAAACTCATTATTACCAAGGCTATGTGATTTCACGTTGAAAACGCTGCACTTTCGACGACACGACACGAGAATACTTTGGTGAGAAAATACAAATATACATTAAAACATGATTTTCGAAGAACACACATTATATATATGCATTCCGACATCGGTACTTGTTACCAGATGTCACCTTATCTTTTAACATGCACCATTCAATCACGAGTGAAATCAATCTAAAGTATTGAGGGAATCGGTAATTTGTCACCAGATGTCGCCTTATTTCTTGACTCGCACCCTAACAGACACCTCATTCACATGAAAAACTAATATCACGTTTCAATTTGGGTTTAAGATCAACAGTATAAAGTGAAGAAAAGAAAGCAAGCATACTAACGTTATCATATCATCAATCTCTTTGTTCACAGTTTGCATGTTCGTCATCATCAGTGGCCTGCCAAACTGCACATCCAAAGCACGCAAAATGTCATTGAAAGCCTTCCGAACAAAAGGGTAATATGCCGAAATGCCAATGCTCTTTGCAGTATCTTCCGTTAGCATCTGAAAAAAAAGTTATGAATTCAAAACGATATACAATCGAAATCCATGAATGAGCCCGCACCGTTTTCACCAGAAACTAGAACGACGGTTCACCTTGTTCAAGAACGTCTTCTTGACACGAAGAGTGTTCCCAGATGGTAAAACCCCAATCGTTCTTGGCATCGGTGGTTCTCCTTCTTTCTGCTGAAGGCTATCCGCGACGACAAGAAATGCTCGCAAACCAATGCTCATTCGCTGAGAACAAATAAATAAAATAAAATAAAATAAAAATGAAATAAAATAAAATTTAAAATGTCACCAGTATAGCAATATAAAATAAGAAATAAAACATTAAATATCAGGTCATACCTCTGGTGTCAGAATAATTTTGATGGGTCGACCAACGCTGAGAAGATCGAACACAATTTCTTTCATAGCAAAATCCAATCGTTCCTATGTTTGAAAAAATAACAACAATGACAACCAAACACGCAATACTGCCTAAATGCACAAAAAAAAAACCAACAACAATTTTTCTTTCTACAGGGTGTTCGCTGAACGGAATTCTTTGCAGAATTCACCAAACAAAGTGAATTTAGTTCAAATATAGTTTATTTTAAAAATAAATTTTGATCCTCACAACAATTATTTTCTTTTCGTAACCAAAAAAACAAAACTCACCTGTGCAACAAACTGTATAATTTTAACAAATATATTCAAAGGCGTATCCCTTGGTACAACTGCTTTCGAGCCCTTTGGAAACAGAGAATTCACTATGCTCTGGAGACGAGACTGCGTGGCCGTATTGCTCTCGCATTTGATCCGTATCATGTATACCCTAAAACAAGAAAATGACCGAACACTGTTATTCAAAACAAATAACCAAAAAAAGCAACTTCATCTTCGACACAATTTTTTTTTATGTACTTTCTTTTAGTAAAGATTACGTTAGCCAACCTACCAAAGCAATCGGTACAGAGATTCCAGTGCCACTCGAGATAGCTTAGGATCCTTGTTTTTTAGATGAGATAAACACATGGCAAGAAAATAATGCCAATTTTGAAGAAAAAATGTCTTCTGACTAACGCATAGGAGGCACGTAACCAATGGAAATAATGCCTTCAAAGTAAACAAATAATAATAAATAAATAAATAAATAAATAAATTAACATTCCATATGAAATAAAAAATTAAAAAATTTACATTAATACTACAAAAAAAATATTATTATTATTATTACCAAACTGTGTTTCTTTTTGGTTGCATTGTCTAGCGTCTGCGAATATAGCATCTCCACAAAATTTTTCAATACTGGTACGTTGACTTCATTTTTCACCATCTGCATGGCAGACAAAATACATGTTCAAGACACATTGTTGAAAAATTATGACAAAAAAAAAATTAGGTTCAATATAAAAACTGTGTACAATAACTTACAGCAGCCACTGGAACCAAAACTTCAACAAAAAGGCCAGCTAAGGCATGTTTGATGTCCTTGTCTTTGACTTCTAGAAAATACTGAGCACATTCTTGCATGAACTGGAATGATGCTTCAAATTCTTCTATGGGAACCATCTAAAGAAAAAAAAATAGTTAACAGTACGAATGACTAGTGTTGGCATAGGACACACATAGAACAAACGTATAACCTAACCTTGATTCTGAAAAACTTCATCCCCATCAACAAGCTGATGATACCTTGCACCGTAGAAGGATTGGCAGCAGATTCTTTGCTTCGGAGCTCCTTCAGCTCGAACATAAACTTTTTCCTCACCGACTGAAACCTAATAACACGAAAAAATGTTCAGCACCACCAAAAAATTTCTATCTGTCGACTTGGAAGAAAAGCAACAGGTTATGGGCCCAGAACGCATAAACTGCACACCATCATATTTAAAGCATTCAACATATTTGACACTATCCAATAAAAGTGTTAATATTTAACACTGTTGAACTTCTAAAATTAGCAGCAGGTTATGGGCCCAGAACAATCACACTACACACTATTATATTAAAAGCATTCAACATATTTGACACCATCCAATAAAAGTGTTAATATTTATCACTATTGAACTTCTAAAAATTAGCAACAGGTTATAGGCCCAGAACACAATTACACTACACACTATTATATTGAAAGCATTCAACATATTTGACACCATCCAATAAAAGTGTTAATATTCAACATTATTAAAACTTCTAAAATTAGCAACAGGTTATGGGCCCAGAACAATTACACTACACACTCTTATATTGCAAGCATTCAACATATTTGATGTCGTCCAATAAAAGTGTTAACATCTAACACTATTGAACTTCTAAAATTAGCAACAGGTTATGGGCCGAGAACACTTACATTGTGCATTTTTATATTAACACTATTACGTTTCTAGAAAAAACAAAACAACGAATAACGCTACCAACCTTGCTTGTGCCAAGACGCCAATAACCTCAGCATATAGATCAGCAATAATATGAAAATTCGCAGCATTAGCTCCAGTTTGAACACTGGAACATAACAAAACAATGAGTGCATGATCGTACTTTGCATCCATGTGGTTAATTTTGCGTGTATATTATTATTACCTATCTCGATATTTGAAATGTTTGAACGCTAGTGTTTCAATGTGGTTGACGAGGTCTTCGTGGCCAGGATGAACAGGAAGCTGTAATTAACCAAACATAGAGAACGCATTATTCATTGAAACATATTATGATGAAAAAATATATATAAAAATAAGTTTGCATTACCTGTTTCAATACTTCAATTAGCAGCAAACAAAAGATGAATTCGATAGCCAACTGAAAAATTAAGTTATATTTCAAAAAAACAAATAATTTTAAATTTCAATTCAAATAACAAAAGAGTAAAATAAAAATTATTAAGTTATTTCACAAACACACACAAAAAAAAATTAATAACGAATAAAACGTATAACGAATCTTTTGATGGAATAGAAATAAAAAATATATTCACTTACATCTCGTTTTTCATTTAGATAATCCTTTTCGTTCTTTTCAACCACATCGCTAGAAAAAGAGCAACTCTCCGTTAACAAATTTTGAAGAAACAAATCAACGCAAATGAAAATTAGCACTGATTACATATAAAGTCAAAAACTGTATTATATAACATGTTATGCAAAAAAATCAAATTACTTTTTATTTTTGTTTTCAGCTTTCTGTTTCTGTTCCAACGCTGAAATGCTCTCCACCATTTGCCAATCGTACCAAGCAAACAAGGTACGCAACAAAGAAGGCAAGCAATGCTCCGCAACAGAACTCAACGCACTCAACAGTTGGTCAAAGACCGCGTCTTCGCCTCTTTGAAGTGATTTCGACAAAGGTCGTTCCTAAAAATCCAAAACGTTGTTTCGAAACGTACCGGCAAATGTACAATGTACAAAAAATGTAAAAAAATGTACAATCTTTGGCACAATAATCACCAATGGTTCGGTCATGACAGCTTCGACCTTACGTTCCACTTGCGTAACAAACTCTGCAAACAAAGTTTGCATGACAAACTCTCCCGGCTTGATGTCCGTGTCGATAGAAACTGAAGATGGGAATTGCATCTTTTCCTTATACGCTCCCCACGGTAACACGGTACCGCTAGCAATGCCATCTACGAGCAAGGCGGCAAAACGGTTAAAATCACAGAGTTAAAAAACACAACAAACAGTTCGACTACTTATAACAGAAACAAGTACTTTAAAAAATGTGTATAAGTGTGTATATGTTTAAGTTAATACAATTACTTAATAAGTTAATACATTTACTTACAAAATTGTAAGTAAATGTATATATGTTTATGTCAATACGTATTTTGAATTTGGTATATGTTACGAAATGTTGGCCTGCGTTTCGACTCGGGCTCATTCACCAGTGAAGTGCGTGAAAAAATTCAACTAAAACACGTCCATACTTAATATATATATACGTATTTTTAATACACTATATATACGACAGCGAAACCGTATTTTCGCAAACATTAAGATGCATCTTACACAAGGCGCTCCCTAGCAACGTTGTATATCCATGGGCATCTTAAGTTATAATAAAAAACTAGGTACACAAAATCATTATTTATTAAATTACCGGAAAAATATAACAAAAAATATATCGATGAGTGTGTCGTTTGGAGCTCTTCAGTATCTTTATCACAAAACACATTACATTAGAGCCAATCACAGCTTAAGTTTCATTGTTCACTAAGCAGCTGTTTCTTAGGTGTATCTCATGTGTGCGTCCTATAATCGGATGCGTCCTATGTAATTCATTTTCTACTCAAACCTCTAAAAGTCGTATCTTATATTCGCAAAAATACGTTATTTGTCACCAGATTTCACCCTATGTCTCTAAGTCCCTATGTCTTAAAGTATAACGCAGACTAATACAAACCGGAAGCAGATGGTTGATTGTTGGCTATCTCGAGATTTGCTTTGGGGTTTGCGACTTCCATTTGGTCTCGGACATTTGCATTTGTCGGGCCAATAAGAAGAGTGTCGTCCAGTGGTTCATTGGTAACCAGAGGCTCTTCCACATCAACTGTTTCACCTTCTGAAAAAAAAAAACCAAAACGAAAACCATTTTTCATTAATTAGGAAACACTGTACCCATTTTCATATCTGTAAAGAAGTGAACTAATAGATTAAAAACACTGCACTTTTATTTTTAGTCGTAAAAGCCCTAAAAAACATCATGCTTCATTTCAATTTACATCCTGCATTAGCAATGAAAATCGTATTAACGTGAAACAACAAACCCTACGCAACCGTCGCTTATCTGAAAGTAAATGTCAACAATGTTTGCGAAAAGGATGATACAACGTTCTCGTAACCTAGTTATGATAACATAAAATTGGAACGTTACGTTTCGTCGTGATACGAATCGACCGTCACCCAGTTGACGCATTAAAACCTGCGCTATTAAAATAAAAACGGACTCACTTCGACTGGAGATCAATGTTCCCATTGGTCACCATTTTTGACCGAGTTTGGTCAATGTCAGATTATTGGACAGCTTTTTTTTTGTGGAGGGGACAAAAAGCGAGTTTAACTAGTCAAACTTGATTACAGCGTAAAAAATGTACATCAAATACGACGCAGCACAACCCATCTACGTGCGCTTTTCCTATGGCGATGAAGGTAAGTTCCGGGAATCGAAACAACGCTTGCTGATAAAAAGTAAGAAAAATCGTTGATTGATTACTCGAATCAACAAAAGATAAGTTCAACTAGTTGTTCGATATGTATTTTATACGTATTTTATACATGTTGTGATATTAATCAAGGTTTTAAAAATACCAAGTTGCGGCAATACTTTGAAGTGAAGCCAACTCCAATAACGTCCAACAAAACATATCGGGTGAAATAAAAATTGTGTTGATGGAGAAGGAAAGTTGGCCTGTTAAATTGTCATAAGGAAGGAAGCCTCCTCCTCACAGGTGTGACATTTATGTCATGGTGAAAAAGTTGATCATAAGCCAATAATACAAACATCTGACTATATCAGTACAGAATGCCAGTCTATTTATTGCAAAACACAGTTAAGTTGTAAAATATTTTTCTCTTATTTTTTTTTTTAAATAATAATTTATTTATTTATAGCAACAAACCTATGACACTATTTTCAGACCATTGTGACACAATTTATACAGAGTGTCCCATAATTTAGGCATAGGAGTATATTGAATAGCACCAAAAATTTGTTATAATGATAAGATAGATTAAAATACAATGTACAAGCAACTCTGAGTTTATGAACAAGTTCCTTTCCAGCAAGTTGGTTATACAGGGTGTCGACATACTAATGCCCTATATTGTGGAGGTTTGTTTGTTTGTGTGAGATAAAAATAATAAAACAAGATATCTGCACAAATTGCAACATTTGTTATAGAGAATGTTAGTAGACCAAGCCATTCTTTGACAACATGCAGAGCGAACAAATTTTTTATTGACAAGTATGGATGTCAAAGAAAGTAATAAATAAATAAAATGCAAATGGTACTGTGATAACAGATGTCTCCAAAGACTGCCGATAACTCTTGCAACTTACATAGACCCTATACATGTTATCAACTGTCTTAGGACAATTTTTGCGCTAAAAACGCTAAAATCGCTCGAAGTGAACGTGGCCATTATGTACACCACGGGTGGCACCGATGCTTCCCCTCATGTTGTAACTGCCATACTGTTAGTTTTTCCATTTTGATGTAAAATTTCGATATATGCTATTTTTTTAATTATTTATTTATTTAAAACATCTTTATCAAACATAATCGCATAAATCGAGAACTACCTGTATTTCAAATCAAACATCCTGTAAATCCCGACTCCCATGAAATGAAACTGTTTATTCTTGAAAATGTAAAACGAAGCACCGTAACTAATCATTGTGCATTTTTACACCTTTCATAAAAAACTGTCATTAAAAGTAATTTACCAAATCGCAACAAAATACACATTTTGTACACAACCTAGGTTATTAATAATTTTAAACATGAGCGAAGAAAATTGACTTGATCGCAATCAAATACGACACTCTTAGTGACATCGATAAACCACGTTAAAGAAAAAAATTTCAAAAATAAAATAAAATACATACCCAGAGAAATATGACAGAATGAAGATTGTACGTCATGTTCTTCTTTGAAGCTCCCTGCAATAAAAACACAAAATTTTTCAGGCATTACAAGACTAAAAAAAAATATTACGCTACATTAATATTATTATATAAATAATTAAACAACCACAAACATTTAAAATCTGTCCCTAAAAAAAATGTAAGCTATAATACTACCGTGACGAAATCGGATCGTTTTGCTCCATTTGAACATTCGAAAATATTATCGATTCAAAGCGTATATATCTCGAATTAACAACCAACTTATGTTAATTTCATCGATGCAAAAAATTAACTGTACATTAAAATACATTAAATACCACCAACCAAAAAGGAACTAAGCAGAACTGTATCCTGTTTTCCCTAGTAAGAACAAATTCATGCGAACAGCTTATCTGATTATTTGTAAATATTTATGCTTATAAATATATATATATATTTTTTGTTTGCTAATTTTTCACCTTGATAAAATTTTTACCGATTCGTCAAGATAATGCGGAGAAAAAAAATCTCATCCAACGCAAATATATCGTCAAGTTCACTGAACCATTTATTTTGAAAACGTAAGTGTTGCATTTGACATGTCTTATTGTTTTTAGTTGACAAACAATTTCAAGTATAAAGGGTGCTGCTAAAGTCACCACTTATTTGGTGAAACAATGCAAAATTCGAATAAATGTTTTAAGAACTCGTAGAATATTACACAAAGTATACGGTGCGAAATGCACATTTACATGGTTATCTCCTGCAAAGCAATGGCAATCAAATAGTTTTATTTTCAAAAGTTTTGTTCAATGTTGCTCTCGATGCGAAACGCACATTTACATGGTATACAAAGTATAGTATTTACATTGTGCAAATACAGTATACATTAGATAAGTTAGATATAGTTACAGTATATAAATAGAAATATAATATACAATATATATTATTTTAAATTTTTGAATTATTAATTAAAAACATAAAAAAAAGCCAAAATAGATGGTGAAGTTAGGGTCCCACCCTGTATATACAAAATTTTCTCCCATTACAATACAGGCAACTGTTACGTCACATATCATGTACAGTACGACAATAATGCATAGGCCTAGGTACACTATAATAAAATGTCTAGTATGGCCCATTCGATGTTTAGTACATGGTGTCAATGCTTTAAAATGGCAGTTGAAGCATGCAATACATATTATCAAAGCTCACATAAACATAATGTAAATGCAAGATAGGCAAAACGTATAAATGCTGTCTTGGAAAGTGTTTGTGTACTTAAGAGTTACCTACACTCGATGTTGAAAATTGGAAAAAGTGTCGATTACCTTCTAAAGTTTCTGCATTTTCGATGAAGAATTCTGCCATTGTCAGAGCGCTTTGGAAAAATTGTTCATCCTCACACGAACTTCATTTTCACACGCACACCCATTCATGCAACCTGTACCTGCAATCGGAAACAAAAAATCAAGTTTACAATTATTTGATTCCAACACAAAATCAACTCAACATACTACAATTTATCACAATGTTATCGTTCCAATTTTTAAGTCAAGGCCACCTTCACGCACATATATTCTTAAAATACAAGTCTACCTTTACATATAAGAAAGTCTCTAAGAAATGTAAATCTCTTTTTTTTTGCAGACGCTTGAATAGTTCAACATCCGGCTTCGAAGTCATACCACAAGATCAAACAAAATGAAACGCTCATCAAAAAATATACGACTAGGCCTACTGCGTATTATATGTAAACCTGAAATATCATAGTTGCAATAACATCTTTTCAACTCCAATGACCAGCTCATGCAAATACAGGGTGTTTCAAAAAAAAATGTTACACTTGTTAATAAAATGTTGATAAAGCTGTAACAAATAACAAACAGGGATGTGTTATGCATCCATCGACAGAAAACTCTACAAGTTTCATATCTTATTGACGTTTCGCACATGTGCTGCTAGGGGGCTCATTGTAACAAAATGGAGACAGAGTTGAATTGCAACAATACAGAATGAAAACATACAGAATTGATCATTCCTATGTACGGCAAAACTGGACTTTTGCTTGCATCAACGCAGCGTTTCAGCACGATCCCACAATGAGTCGTTGTTACTGTCCAATAAAAATTGTAGTTTCCATCGACTGATGCATAGCAGGTTCCTGTATGATAAGTTATTATAGGTATTATTCGTTACTCAGTTACGGCCTTGTCCAAGTGTAACATTATTTTTAAAACATCGTGTTCATATTCAGCACCAAATTTCTAACCGTGAGATCGTACTATGCATCAGTGTTTTCCAAAGTTGTCATTCGGCAATGATTTAGTATTAGCTTCGTGATTTGCATTACCACTTGTACTTTGGGGTTCGACGACTGACCTCGCTTGTGGCCGTGTTAGTCAAACAACAAAACATAATAGATCATTCCCGATTCATTAATCATAGGCCTACAGTTAACACATTTTTATTGAACTAACCTTATCATACCAAGCGATCCAAAGTACAAACAAATAGCATGTCAAGTGTTTAACCCCAAAATACCAATTTTTATTTTTAGCCAACTTATATTTATTCAATTTAGAATACAAAGCAAGAATTGAACAAATCCTTGCCCCAGACTGGAGTCAAAACTTGGAACCTCTCTCTTTCTTACGCTGAAATGCTTAAAGTTCAACTCGAAAAAGAAGCTTCTAGCATATACCGAAAACTACATATCCGTTTATTCCAACGCGTACTAAATTAAACACAATTGTCCAGATACCACCAGTGGTACCTGGTGGTATCTGGACATACACCAGGTATCATCTTGGTATATACCATGGTACCAAGTGTTGATCAGCACACTTAGAAAAACACTGATGACCGTTATTGATTTCAAATATAAGTTTCACTTCCTTTCAAATGAAGTCGATAAGAGTATATTTTTCATCACGTATGTTCTTCATACAATTCACAAACTGTAGAACACAAACCCACAAAGACTTAAAACAAAAATTAAAACAATAAATTTCAAGCAAGTTGGTGATGAAAAACTCGCAACAGGAAGTACTGCGTATTGTGAAACAACTCCAGTCTTGAGATTTTGTTTTTCAAATATTTATTAGTTAACATTGTTGAATGGAAAAACTACATGCTACAAATCTGCTATGATACAATTCGTGCAGTTTTTAAAATAAAAAATCGATTAATATTTTTCTTGAAAAAACCCTATAGTTTGTAAGGCAAACAAGATAAATGCCATGGTTAACGCTTTTGTCAACAAGGATCCCTCACAATGAAACAAGGGTTATAAAACTCGATCTTGCAAAGCCCGATTATAAACTCGACTTTTTTGGAACCTATGAAAGACGTCGTTCGACAAAGCAAGTTTAGCATACATTACAATTCAGTTCTAACGTTACATACTATCCAAAATAATAGTAAAAGGGGAATTTGTTGTCGTACTCACATGATGACGGATCATGTCATCAAAATTGAGCAATCAGCTGAAGGCCACTTAACGCCACTAAACGCCAGATTTCTACAACTAACTAAACTGAAAACGAAACTTGGAACTAAATTTAGAAACTGAACTTTGCAAGACTTTTGTGAGCGCCCCTTAAACTCCAACTATAGAAATTAGAAGTTAAATAATTCACAACTGGTATTTCTACTTTATTATTTCTAGAAATGAAAATAATTTTGCAACATAAAATATAAGTTACGTAACTTATAAGATACTCCATAGTTTATACCTACCTAACTTTTTCATACTCTACTAGTGAATAACCCGTCAAAAATGACGGGAAGTTATTTAACTCATATTGTTTCGCAATATTCGTTACAGTTAGAGTAAAAAATCAAAAGCAAAATTATTGAAATTAACTAATAATTGAAGGGTAAAAAACAAACAACTGACTAAAAAACGAACGGTCCCAGGATTTTTTGGAAAGAATAATTTTCACTGACATAACATTTTTTAAATGCACAAAAAAACGCATTTACATCACTACTAGTTCTGCCGATATTCTTTATTATTTTTATTATTGTTAACCAATGGCCAGGTGTCTTTGTCGCTTGAATGCTACAATTTGTGAACCGCGTTAAATCAAAACCGCGTTGTGAAAGTACCGCGTTATACGAGGGTCACCTGTACATTATCGCTGTTGTTCTAGGACAGGTGATACATCAAATGTCAAAAAAAAATAGTTTTCGCTTTTTTAAATTTGTTTTAAAAATATTTTAGTGTTGTTTCAGTAACCAAAATCAAATACATATTTTATTTACAATTAGACTCCACTGTGTATGCGATTATATCTCGAAATAAGGGTACCGGTACTTTTGTCGTGGTTCAAAATATTTTATGTGGTACAAAATTTTAAAAGTTTAAAATCTCTGATCTACAGTGTACATATAATAATGAAAATAAAACCAATATATAAGAAAGTTATCGCTTATTAATCTAACATCCTTATCTATTATATATTTGTAGTAGTGTACATAGTTTTTTTCTAGAGCTTAAACCATAAACTTATTTTAACAATAATTTTTAGGGTTTTAATCAAAACGTCAAAATATATATCCAAAGTACGTCTTTTATTAAGTTTTAAATTGAAGTATTGGTAGTATACTTTACCAGAACTAAACCATTACGACAATCAATATGGCTCATCCAGCATGCCTATGCATACTGCGGTTTTTTCGACAACTTAAACTTAAGGTTGATTTAACATTAATGTTAGTGCTTTTATATAAACATCAAAATACATATCTAAAGTACATGTTTTATTAAGTTTCAAAATTTGAATATTGGTAATATATGTTAGCAGAGCTAAACCGAATCAATATGACATAGTTAAAGTCGCTACATACAGTGACTTATGCGTTTTTGACAGTTTTTTAAAAGATGGGGTTTATATAAACATTAATGTTTTAGTTAAAACATCGAAAAATACAATATCGAAGTACGTGTTTCATTACGTTCTAAATTTAAATGTTGGCAGTATCAAAAAATTGAATGGCCATTGACTGACTACTAATTAGGCCTACATTTCACATATCCAATGGATTGTTTCAGTACATTTGAAGCCCAATGAGAATTTTAAGACTAAATAATACAATTAATCCTGATATTTAGTCTGCAGTAGTAAAAACAACTCCATTGTACAGGGTGTCCCAAAAATTCTCATTTATGCGTCAATTTTTTTTTCCTCATCTAGATTTTCGTTTATCCGAAATAAACTTGGTCACATCACATTCGGATAATCGAATTTCTAGTGAATCAAAAATTTATGCTGAAAAAGACACACAAAAAAACAAAAAAACATTTCAACCACTTCACAAGCACCAGAAGGAAGGAACAAATAAAACTTAATACATACAATAGGACCTTAACCTAATTTCTTTGAATTAAAAGAGACTCGCTTCTGTCAAAATCTATAGGATTCTCTCGGACCATCATCAACAGGTGAAAGAGAAATTGCAGCTTCCTGACCAAAAAGAAGTGATGCTACTGTATTACATGTGTCTCTTTCTAGTAGCGTCTCATCGTCTGTCTTTCATCACGGCAGCGCGTGCGGCCTCCTCCTCCTCCTCCTTCCAGTCAGGTACTAATAATCATTACTACGACTCGATTTTTCAACTGATTCCACTTCCTTCCTTTTATCAAAAAATCCTTTAAATTTTATTTTTTTTTAATATTTATTTATTTATTTATTCAGTTTTTTCATCTCCTTTTATTATTATTACAAGACAGTTACACAGCAGAGGCGTCGAAAATTCAACCATTGTACAAGATTTTCTTTTTTGTAATAGAAATGTTTTTTCGAACATCATTTTTACCTGTTAATTGATATTCGTCGAGTGGTTTTCGTATATGGGAGGAGTAGAGAAGATGTAGCATAAATAATGAAAAAAAGTTATAATCGCACAGTAGTAGTAGTAATAATAATGAAAAAAATAATTGGAGAAAAATAAAGGTGCTTTTTATTTTATTTTTTTTTGAAAAAAAAATAAAAATTATATAGAATTTTGACTTCTAATTGTGACGAGTTACTTTACAAAGTTCTCGTGCGTCTTGATTACAAAATTGCATTATACAATATCAACTGTAAGTATCAATTTTATGGTATTTCCGGATTTAATAATATCAATTTTATGGGTATTTCCGGATTTTTTTTATATACGGTAATTTATATAACCAGATTTTTGGTTTTTGTTTTTTTAACTAAAGCCTGGTCTAAACGTAACTTTTTTGTCGTCAATTGTGTACAGAAAAACGGTACTACATGTGGACGGCAAGTTTGAACTAAATGAGTAGAGATCTTATCTGTCAAACTGATCTCTTCATGCCGGACTGACGACAAAACGTTACATGTAGACGTTTTGTCGTCAGTCCGCTTAATAATGTTCTGTAAAATCCGATTCAAATTTGAACAACCATCGTTTGAACATAAATAACTTGATAAATACAGGATGTTTCAAAAGCGGTTCCACGCATAGGAAGATTTAACAATTTTTCTTGTACCTATGAAAGGTACAAGAAAATGTCTAGAATACATATCAACAGTGTCTAGAACAGCGTTTACAAGGGTATACACGTTTTAAACGCGTTAACTTTAAATTTGACCAATATTTTTTTTCGATTTATATCGATAATTTATCAAGATTTTATCATAATTTGTATCAATGTTAATCTTGCGTGCCGCTTTTATTAGAAAAACAGCACTGCATATTAGTATGGATGAACGCTTTTGGAACACCCTGTAGTGTAATTTTCATTACAAAACATCACAAAACTAGTCTTATTACTAACGAATTAAATTAAAAGATTGAAAATTATTATAACTGCATTTAATCCGGTTAATAGTTCTCATTTAGTGATGTGAACATATAAACTGCTTTATCTATATAAATTAATAAAAAGAAATATTTGTCTGTCTGTTTGTGCGCGCATGACACAAAAACCGTTAAACCGATTTTCATGAAACTTGATACACAAGTTTGGGTGAATCCAAAAAAGGTTATTAGCTATTGTTTATTTTGAAATTCTATTTGAAAAGCACACAAATCCATTTTGTACCTCCCCCCCAATAGTGTAGCCTACGTATAAGTTTTTGATTATGTTTACATTTTTTTCGGGTGAAAAATCACATAAAACTTATTTTAAAATCATACGTCAGTTGTCAAAACTTGAAAAAATAAAATAAAATAAAATAAATAAGATGATACCTTTGAACATCATAAATATTTCAGAAGCCAAATACTATAATTGATAAAACCACACACACAAAAAAAATATTATTTTTCACTAAATACTATTCATTATTGACTAAATACCACGTTAAATGCTGTCAATAACGTCTAGACAAATCGTGACGTTAACAATGTTTCGTACGAAAAGTTCTAATTAAAAATATCCATAAATCTAGCGCGGATTATGATTAGATCCGTCATTTTTTTAAGACACGTCTATAACTACGTAGTAAATAGATCGTGAGAAGACACAAACAACTAAGACATACAAGAATTGAAAAATCATAGGTTTTCTAACAGTTGTTATGGGTTGAAAAGTTATGATTTTGAAGTCAAAACAAAAACGTTTCCTCTTTCGTAATACCGATGTAGGCTATTCAATAATTTGTTTTATTGTGTTTTTTTTTAATATATATCCTATTATGTTAGAATGAATAATGGATTATCAATTGATATATTCTAGAAATGCCATGTTGAATATAAGTGTAAATCGTGTTGGGAAGTTTGATCCGTGTCAGAAAGCCCCTAGTAATGTAAAGAAGGGGAAAGAGAGAGATAAGAAAAACGATGAAAAATTCATCATTTATTCCTCAAGTTAATAATAGTTTAGGGATCGAGAAGCACTTAGTAGTTATGATTGGTACTTACGATTAGGTTGATGTTTTTATTAGTTAACAACGATTTC
>JAQIWH010001434.1:0-31717 GCA_034695005.1 Cryptops parisi | reverse complement strand
CACATAGATGACAACACATGTACGCAATAATTAGATTTGTAGCCAAGTCATGGGACGGACATCTATGCATCGCATACGTTTTGATTGACTCCTCCCCCACCTCTTGTGCTATTTGCTTGTACTTGGTTATGAGTTTGTTTCGCAGGTTAGGTAAGGAAAAAAACAAACAAAAACGTATTAAATGTATACTTTTTATTCTTAACCTAACCTGCAAAAAAAACCCATAACCAAGTACAAGCAAGTAGCAGCAAAAGAGGTGGGGCGTTTAATCGAAAAGTATCCATACCTTTGTAACATACACACACATGTATCTAACACTTACACCACTATGTAAGAATTAAAAATGAACATCACATCACCTTTCAGAAACTTCTAGAGATGAAATGCAACGTTGCTTCAATCATTTTTGATGGCAGAATCAGGCATTGAAGTCATTGCACTTTCGCCTGTGCATGTCTGTGATAAATATCTTCATACAGAGCAGATTGTGTATGAAGATTCATTCATTCACTTCGCCCAAATAAAGATGCTCACCACCACTTTATCATGTTCAAAACGTTGTCGCAACATAAATTCACCCGAAAGAGTCACAATTATAGGACAAATCAAGAACCATGCCGGTTGTACATCTTCTGGTAGTTCAAACCGCTATATAAATGGTGGTCTTGTTATCTGATTGTTAGTTATTACCGTTTGACCTTTAACTTAAAATGCCTTTTGAGTTGCCTTGATTGCACAAAACCTTGCCTTTTGACCTGATTGCAGAATCATTTCTATTTCTCAAAACCGAGACTGCCCCAAGGAAACAAAGTCTGATCACCATACTCATTTACCATTGGAATATTTGTACACAAATTTTAATTCAATTCAAGGGGCAGCTACTGAAGAATTCAGAAGTTCTTTCACCATGGTTAAGCTTGATATATGAATACATTTTCAAGGACGATACCGATACCCCAGCAAAGTTTTTTCACCTGTGGTAACTCTTTTGGCGATTTTTCAAATCTAAGGCCTGTGTAAAACATTTTTGTTTATGATTTTTTAAATGACACGCCTGTCTGAAGGTCTTGTTGCAAGTGGAACATTTATAAGGTTTTTCACCAGTGTGGATTCTTTCATGGGTTTTCAAGTAAGCTGCATGAGCGAAAAGCTTTTTGCAAGTAGAACATTCATAAGGTTTTTCACCTGTGTGAATTTTTTGATGAGACTTCAAATGTGATGATGTACGAAAGCTCTTTTTGCAAGTGCGACACCCATAAGGTTTTTCACCAGTGTGGATTCTTTCATGGGATTTCAAGCCAGCTGCCCGAGTAAAGAGCTTTTTGCAAGTGGGACATTCGTAAGATCTTTCATCTGTGTGAACTGCTTGGTGAGTTTTCAAATTTGTCGTGATACAGAAGCGTTTTTTGCAAGTGAGACATTCAAAAGGTTTTTCACCAGTGTGAATTTTTTGATGTTTTTTCAAACGTGATGAACACACAAAGCCCTTTTTGCAAGTGGGACATTCAAAAGGTTTTTCACCAGTGTGTGATCTTTCATGAATTTTCAAGTATGGTGAATGAGTGAAGCTCTTTAAGCATGTAGAACACCTGAAAGGTTTTTCACCATTATGAATTCTTTGATGATATTTCAAACTCTCTGCCCGTGTGAAGGCTTTTTTGCAAGTGGAACATTCGTAAGGTTTTTGACCTGTGTGAATTCTTTGATGAGACTTCAAATGTGATGATCTACGAAAGCTCTTTTTGCAAGTGTGACACTCATAAGGTTTTTCACCGGTGTGAATTCTTTGATGATATTTCAAACTCTCTGCCCGTGTGAAGGCTTTTTTGCAAGTGGAACATCTGTAAAGATTTTCACCAGTGTGGATTTTTTCATGGGATTTCAAGGAAGATAAGCCAGTGAAGCAAGTTTTGCAAGTGGAACATTCGTAAGGTTTTTCACCTGTGTGACTTCTTTGATGATACTTCAAATGTGATGACATACGAAAGCTCTTTTTGCAAGTAGGACATTTATAAGGTTTTTCACCAGTGTGGATTTTTTCATGAATTTTCAAGTTTGCTGACTGAGTGAAGCACCTTTTGCAAGTGGAACATTCGTAAGGTTTTTCACCAGTGTGAATTTTTTGATGTTTTTTCAAACGTGATGAACTCACAAAGCCCTTTTTGCAAATGGGACATTCAAAAGGTTTTTCACCAGTGTGTGACCTTTCATGAATTTTCAAGTATGATGAATAAGTGAAGCTCTTTTTGCAAGTAGAACACCTGAAAGGTTTTTCACCAGTATGAATTCTTTGATGATATTTCAAACTCTTTGCCCATGTGAAGGCTTTTTTGCAAGTAGAACATCTGTAAAGATTTTCACCAGTGTGGATTCTTTCATGAGATTTCAAGGAAGATAAGCCAGTGAAGCACGTTTTGCAAGTGGAACATTCGTAAGGTTTTTCACTTGTGTGACTTCTTTGATGATACTTCAAATGTGATGACATACGAAAGCTCTTTTTGCAAGTAGGACATTCATAAGGTTTTTCACCAGTGTGGATTCTTTCATGAATTTTCAAGTTTGCTGACTGAGTGAAGCACCTTTTGCAAGTGGAACATTCGTAAGGTTTTTCACCTGTGTGAATTCTTTGATGAGGCTTCAAATGTGATGATCTACGAAAGCTCTTTTTGCAAGTGTGACACTTATAAGGTTTTTCACCCGTGTGAATTCTTTGATGAATTTTAACGTAATATGCATCACTGAAGCTCTTTTTGCAAGTAGAACATTGGCTTGGATCTTCTTCAGTGTGAGTTTTCTCATGTTTAAGTCTTGTCCCATTCTTAGCAAATTTCATTGTACAAATAGAGCACTTGTATGTTTTTTTTATAGTGCGTTTCAATTTATTCGATTTAGATAAAATCTGCGATTGATGCATTTCTGACTCTACAACCGAGTCGTTTTCATTCCTGTGATTTTCATTATAAAGTGTTGTCAGATTCAGCCGTTCCAAATTCACCGAACACTCTCTAAATACTATCGTTTCCAATTCATTTTTATCATCAACTAGTTCCAGATCACAACAATGCGATTCTGTCTTCACAAGATAATCTTCAGACGCATCTTCTGTTTTTGCCTCATAGTTATAAGTAACACTTGGAGTTGGTGATCGTCGAGTTTCAGATTTCCTTGTATGCCTGGCACAAACTAAGTTTATAGTTTCAGATGGTATTTGTGAGACTGCGTACAAAACATCAGCAATGAAAGGATCATCTATAATATGTTCAACTTTAACTTCACTCCGCAACAAAGGCGAAGAAAGTTCTGCATGACAATTCGACGATGACGAAGCAGGATGAAAACCATCATTTATCTCTGAAAACATCGATGGCGACGAACGCACTGCTCCGTGTTCAGATTTCACGAGTAAAAGTTTAGCAGGTATCGGAAACTTGGGAGTACCAGTTTCTAAATGTCGACCAATCACAGACTCACATTTAATGTTGTGTTGCAGTCTGAGGTCCAAGTTTTTCTCCAGTTTCCGATCCATCCATTCAGCATCATAGACTGTTGGCTGAACAACGAGTTGCTCATCATCACGCCTCAAGGATTCTATATGTTGTAAATCTCCAATGCGAATTGAAGATTCCTTATTTTCGATACACGTAGAAGTAAAATTCGTATCCTGCTGAGGATGACATTCATCACATGGACTCGACATCATTAAGGTTCCGTTTTATAGTGAATCACCTATAAAAACAACAAATATAATTAATTAACTAAATAAAACACAGATTTAAAACTAGAAAAATAAGCCCATCATCATCATGAGTGGCTCAGTACTAGGGTTTCTCATATCGGGCACTTTTGCTTATCCCGAAATTCCGGGATAAAATCTGCCTCAATCCCAGGATTTCCCAAGATATAATGTCAAAACAGTATTTTGAAATTAATAACCTAAGAGAGACAGAGCGGTTAATCATTTAAGTACAACTCAATCATAGGCCTATGTAATACATTTTGCTCCATATTATTATTATTAATTGAAGGGCCTGGTGTAAAAGAGTTTTAGGTAATTTTACAATTTCGAGGAAAACCCATTTAACGATCTGAACTTGCCTTGTCGTCTAATCACTACTTCACACATTTTGCATAACTAATAGCTTCACACATAAGATATTTGTTGTTTTGCTCAAAGTTGTGCGTTGACAGGGTAGAATCCACCTAACTTATTGGAAAATGTTTTTAGATAATTTTTTACAATAAATGTTAACTAACACCTTTGTACACCAGGCCGTTCAATTATTTTTATTTTTATTTTCGTTTTATTCATCCCATTGGGATCGTTAAGATAATTACAAAATTAATCGATAATGTTATTTGTACAAAATATGTTTTTTAACTTGCACTTTAAAGTGAGAACAAACTAAAAAAGTCACTTGTTAAAACCGAGCAATTTAAGCATGCTCATTCATAATATAACAAGATTAAAAAACAAAGTACTGACTAATAAATATACCAATCTATAAAAATGTGTTGTGTGTTTATTTATACCTAAGTTAATATGAATGACAATGTTCAACTAGTTAAAAATCACATTGAGCTAAAACGAATTGTAACATGGAATTTTTAATACAAGAAGACAGAAAGTTCTACAACACGGTAATGTATAAAGACTGTAATAATTTATTATAGTCCACAATATGTTCAACAAACCCCAGTCATACACAGCACACTGTATATGCACTATTTTTTCTAACTGCCCTGTTTTATGTTTTTTATGCATATCTTTTGTTTTTATACATAAAAAGGTACACTAGCAGTTGATTTTTTGTTTTTTTGTGCATAGAAAGGTACACTAAAAGCTGCAATACAACATAACAATTGCTGGTTTATATATAGGGGATATAGACCTTCTTCACGTCCATTAGAAATTACATTTAAATTAATTTTTTCAGCCCTCCCTACAGACTTATATTTTATACGGTTGGCTATAAATATAATTGTGAAAATTAAGAAGTCTGCAATTAAAATTTTAATACATTACTTTCACTTGTTTCAACAAATTTCAAATTGACTATAACACACATTTTTAATACAATAAAATGGGTTCCGCGACCCAATGCCCATGTGTCGAATTTCATATTTCTCGGATATCGGGAAATGGGTCAAAATAGACCGCATACGATGTTGAAATAAACAAATATACAACCAATACAAACACACAAGCCAAGTTAAAGAAAGGTTGTAATAACATTGTTGACGTCAATTTATCACCTCCCTCCCCCATGTCAAACTTACCCCCTCGATTTTTCACGAGTGACGACTGATAGGGATGATAGGCTATGTCGATTTTACTGCTATTGTGTCATAGAAATACGAGTCGAGAGCACACCAACAATTATACAAATCAACTAGTTGCTAGTCACGTCGAGAGCAACTATACAACATACCGTTTACGTTGCCAAATAAAGATACTCACTATCAGTTTATCGTGTTCAAAACGTGATACGTTAGTTTATATCACAACATAAATTCACTCCTCGGAATGGGAATCACAACTAACAGGAAAAACGTACAGCCATGCACAAGTCTGGTCAACTGTCTCTGAGTCTGGTGGTTCAAACTGCCTCATAAATGGCGGTCTTGTCACCTTGACCCGATGGCAGAGAGCGGTGACCTTTAATTTCTATTCCAACTGGACGAAAATTAAAAGCCTCTTCCTGATTGGCTAAGGATGATAAACAACTCCAATGACATCACCGATCACCAGTACGTGGCGCCTTGCAACGATAAAACATCTAACCACCGATGAAGAATGACGTCATTAGCACTATCGTCTGCTACAAAGCGTTCTAAATAAATTGTTATTCGTAGTGGAATCCAAGTCGGCCCAAGACACTATATAATGTTTTATTTCAATCGTTTAATGTTATCAGTTGGCTATTGTTATCAAAAGGCACAGTGGTCACAATAACCAGATTACACTTTTTTTTATACAACGTTAATATTAGAAATGACTGTTGGTGCTCATCAATATAAATTGTAATTTCGTAATAAATTGAAAACTGACATGGACTCGATATCATTAATATTCCGTTTTATAGTGAATCTATAAAAACAAACAAATACAAAATCTAATTAACTACTGTAAATAAACAACAAGATTTAGAACTAATCTAGAAAATTAAGTTCATCATTATCGTCAGTGGTTCAGTATCATAATGCTCCCTTGTTGAAACCCAAAAATTCCGGCATGCTTTCTATAATATAATAAGATCAAGAAACAGAGTAGCTTATTAACTAATAATTATATCAATCTATAAAAATTTATTGTGTTTTTATTCGTTCCCCTAAGTTAATATAAATCACCATGTGCAACCAGTTAAAATCATTTTAAGCTTAAACGGCTTATCGCATGGAATTCATAATACAAGAAGACAAGAAAATTCTACAATATGTTTTGATAATATTTAAAGTTGTAATATGTTCAACAAACCCCGGCCATGCACAGACCACTGCGCACAGTATATGCTCTATTCTTTTCTAGCTAACCTGTTTGTTTTACGTTTTTTTATGCATATCTTTTATTTTCATGCATAGAAAGATACACTAGCTGCATCATAACAATTGCTGGTTATAGGGTGGATACACAAAAATTATTTCTAGTATAGAAATAATTTTGGATACCTTCTTCACATTTTTTTTTAAAAATGATTTTTATCCTTTCATTGTCTTTATGCTCATGTACGCAAATGGTCGTTTTGGCACCACAGTGAATCAATTGCAAATACAGTGAAACTTCTCTTAACTCGAACACTTCTGACTCGAATTTCCTATTTGACTCGAATTTATTCATGGTCCTTATAACCAATTATAACTCGAAAACCAGGGCCGTGCAAAGCTGGTAATAGGCCCATGCCATATGGAAAATATAGGCCCCCATTCCAAACTGCTCATTTAAGTATTTGTAATCAGTGCTAATTATATGTGATTTAATGACATGTACTGTACATGATGTATTGTTTTCATGAAAATAGTAGACAAGCGATATTATTCAAATGTATGCATATACAGGGTGTTTCAGACCACCCATACCAGCGGTTTTCTCAAAAACGGTAAATGTGGATTGAAGTGTGATTAAAAATTTAATCACTAATGGTACACACTGGTGATTTTGAAAGATTTTAAACAAGACCGAGTTTTTAATTAAAATTTTAAACGGTTAAAGCGTTTTGTTTTGAAGTGCATAGATCTAAAAAGGACACACACAGACAAAGATACACAACACATATAATAGAAAAATTTGTTCAATAGATGGACAGAAATTTTGTTGAGCTATTTAGCTATTTAGTTGCTGTTTTTGTTTGTTTTTTAGGTTAATTATGATTCATTATGTTTGAGAGTTGATAACCTGGAGTACAGTACAATTATAATTGTACAATAAAATATTAGGTTTTATTCATGATTAAATTGACTGGGGATACACGCCTGACTGCATGACACACAAAGTGTTTAATATACACATTTTTTATTATATAATTTTAATAAATTATCTGATTAACCAAATTTGTTTTACAGTTGTTTTTTTACATAAATTTTTATGTACATTCGCATAGTGATTGTTGCATTTTACAGGAAATTTTCAAAATTTATCAAGTAACGAAACCTTTGAATTATAAAAATTTAAAAGTAAGTATTTTTTTTCCTTATTTGATAATTTTTTATCATTAATTTATAATTTTTTAAGAATATTTAAAAAAAAAATAGAATCTTAACGTTGAAATTTTCGTATCTAGTAGCAGATACAAACAACAGCTATTTTGTATATGAAAACTCTTCGAAAGCAATAAAAAATATATGTACAGACATACTTATTTTGTAATATCACTTAGTTTTATTAAAAATTGATATATACTTAATAGTAATGAATATTTTCTTTGCAATTTAGATATACATTAACTTGTCGTGCATTGTATTAATAAAACATAATGCTATATACGTAGTATGTCGCTTCAATTATGCTGTGATTTTTACATGACAATTTGAAATTCCAATTATTTTTAACATAAATGCTGGAATTTATGTCATTATACAGTTAATTTTGTCTTCGATTCTTCCAGATTTTCTAGAGCGAAACATGGAAACGCATTGAGTGACTCAACGTGACTCAGGCAATAGATATGCAGTAGGTAACCAAAAAGTGTGAAATTGTTTATTCATGTCACACACACATACATACACACATATTGTTCATCCCTAATTTATTTAATTAATGTTACATAACCTTTTACTCAATTTAATGTTTTTATGTATGTCGAATTTATCATATTAAATTGAAGATAGAAATGACACATCTATTGAAAAAATTAGTTAAATTTAGATAACAAAAAAATGATGAGCTCTACTACTTATACAGAACTGTACTTTACATCCACTAGTGTTTTGGCACACAAAACCTTTGTTTGTTTTCAACAGATGTCACTGTATTGTATAAGTACTAATTACTTACGAATTTATTTACTCGTATGTGTCGAGGACGGTCTGTACATGTATGTTTAAGCAGTCTTAACACTTTGATTAGCACTTTTTCGATTTACTACTGCTTTTATTTAATACTAGTTGAAATGCCCGTGGAATTGCAGCGTCATTATGTAGTAACAGTTTGACATCTGGCACTAAAGCAAGGAAATAAGAGAGTTGAGGCGAGAGGATGTATTCTTACATTTGCCACTACTAGTCTGCCAACAGAGATCAAATCAGTGTACATTAATTTCCCGGTTAGGCCCTTTATTCCGAATCCTTTGCCATGCTTCTCATTTTATGAGAAGCATTAAGTATGGGTACGGGTAACTGCGATTTCTATCAGCCAAGGTGTGTGGCCTCTGTGGGCTGTCAGACCATACAACTTCCCCACGTCCCCGTCCACCTTGCTGCATTAATTTCAATGGTAAACACCCTGCCTGGTCGACCGAGTGCTGCCCTACTTTCAAACACGAGAAGGCGATCCAGCAAATCAGAGTGTGCCAAAATATTTTATTTCTTGAAGCTCGGGGTGTGTTTTTTGCAACAAAATCACATCTATCTTACGCAGCTGTTGTTTGCGCTCCACCTCAGACTCGTTTAATAGCCACACAAGCCTCCCTGACGGTAGAGATAGAGTTGGTTTCTATGCCGCAGCATCCGCTTGATGAGACTTTGTGATCAAAGGCTCATGCAAAAAGTAATTCTCAAGGATCGCCGCCTCCTGAGATCTTGACGAATCCGCGTCGTAAACCAACCAGCTCATAAGGAACAATGACATCCCCTAATGCTTTTGCTTTTCGTGTCACGTCTCCAGTAACATCTCGCTCTAGGGGAGCTTTTTCTATTCTTACCTCGAAGCGTAGAGACATCAACCGCAACCACAACCGCAGATGCAGCATCAAGTGATTTGCTGCAGCAGTTTCCTGACCATTCTAGCGAGGAGAACACGCTTGAAGTGCTGTTTGAATCAAACGAACTGGAAAACTTGGTTGCAATAATCCAGAACCGACCAACAGCCCGTTCTGGTAACAAGAGAAAAAAAAGGAGAAATAAAAAGAGAAAGCCGAGATTCCCTACTTTATCTGGAACTCAACACCATACATGTTGCAATTTATTTTATTTCTTCTTTACAATCATAGCAATAATCCAATGAAATTGAGCTGAACTTAGTCAAGAATACCAGTCTTTCAACTATTGTTGTCACAGTTCGATTCCTGTACCATTTGCCTCCAGGAAAGAAATCTGCATGAAGACTGGAACTATAACATCGTAGGGTACAATGTCTTCAGACATGATATACAAGCTGATCAGACTCGCGGAGGAGTGCTGGTTGCAGTTCGGCAGGAGTTTTCAACAGTGTATTTTCATATCACCACGCAGCTGCAGGCAGTAGATGTCACCTGTTACTTGCCATGGCGAGTTACCATCTGCTCGCTGTACATCCTGTCCTATTAACGCACTTATCGCCGAAACATCGTTGATCTTATCGAGTAGCTCCCAACACTTTTATTCTCTTTGGTGATTTTAATGTCCACCATTACATCTAGGAATTTGCCAATAACTCGGCTTGTGGCGTGCATTTGTTAGAACAAATGTGTTCCAACATAGGAGTCTGTATTCTTAACGATAGGTCATACATTCATCTCTCTGCCGCTTACCGCAGCTGGAGTGCTATTGACTTGTCGCTTTGCAGTCCTGCCATTGTGCCTTTGGTTGATTGATTAGTAAATCAAGATTTGTGCAGGACTGATCACATCCCCATCATCATCCAATTACACCATGGTAGTAATTCTCTCAAGGCACCAGGCCATTGAGTACTGCAGCGTGCTGATTCGGCATATTTCACTACTCTTGCTGAATGGGATGAGTGTGACACTGCAACTTCCATCGATAACATGTACCATCACATCAGTGAATCAATTCTGTCTACTGCTCAGGATACCATTCTATTTGCAAAAAGATTGCTAATTTAGCGCTGCGTTTCTTGGTGGAACCAGGAAATCGTCATTGCCATCAACAATCGCAAGGGCGCTTTGTGACGCTTTAAGCATCATCTAATGCCAGTAAGTTTACCATCTATATTAAGAGATACCGTGCTCGTGCACGACGTCTGATACAGGCGGCGAAGCTCACCTTCTGGAGAAAGTACGTGTCATCATTGAGTTCTAGAACATCCATAGGCCGTGTTTATGATAGGGTTTGTAGGTTGTCTAAAAAAAGAGCCAGCTCTAGCGTTTGTGCTTTGTTCATCGATAATTCTATCATCATGGATCCGGTTGCTACTGCCTTGGCATAGCATTTTGTTGCTGTCAGCAACTATCGGAATTACGATCCTGCATTGTTTTATTATAAAAAAATATGCAGAAATTAGACCTCTGGTGTTTGGGTTTTACCAGCCTAAACCGTGTAATTCTACCTTCCATCTGTGGGAACTTTATTCTGCCTTACATTCTTGTAAAAACACCTCTCCAGGTTCTGATAAAATCCACAATTTAATGCTGAAGCATCTTTCATTGCATCTTCTGCAAGTGCTACTAGCATTCTATATGGTGTTAGAATGCTGTCCCATCAACATGATAAGAAGCGAAGGTTGTTCTTGTCTTGACAAAGATCGCCATGAGGCTAAAAGTTACAGATCAATAGCACTTACCAGTTGCGTCTGTAAACTGTTTGAAAAAATGGTCAACCGGTGTTTTGTGTGGTGGCTCGAAAGTTGGATTTTTCACCTCCATCCAGTGTGGTTTTGGCCATCGACAATCTACGATCGATCATTTGGCGTTTCTTGAGTCATTCTTGCACAATGCTTTCCTTCAAAGTCAGCATGCTGTGGGTGTCTTCTTGGACTTAGAGAATGCATATGATACCACCTGGAGGTACGGTATCTTAAAAGCTTTGCACAAAGTCAGGCAGGGCCAGATGCCCACCTCTCAAAATCAAATAACTACCTACTTTCCTGGTAGAAAACAAAACTCTTAAAATGGCATACACCTTCGTAAAATTAAAGCTCTGCATTAAGAATGTTGTTCATACACTCGGAGATTGAAGATCTATAATTTTTTTTAAACTTTTATTTAACTACAATGCAATATTATATACCATCGTTTTCCGATTACATTTTTTGTCTCAAAACTCGTTTATATTTTTCACAACATAACGGTATTTCTTAAACTTTTTTAGTGTATGGTACCACATCAATTTATAAACATAAATGCCTTTAACAAGCAAACAATATTTTTAATTCAAGATCAAATACCTTTAAATTGAAGGCATAACAGTTCAGATAAGGGTTCCATAAAACTTCATTTGGAAACCACTGCAGTATGTTGCATACTACTTGGTTAATGTTTATTATGTTTGATATTAACTATTTCAATGTTTTTACTATAGGATTTCTTGATTCCAAAAATTGGTTACTTTCGGCTGCTAAAGTAAAAATTGCTTTGAAACGTCATCCGACATCAAGTATAAAACAATCACGATGCATTACCAACATCTTCATTGATCTTGTCAAAAACACTGCAATATTATGCAGTAAGTTCATTCTTTTTCATTTATTGTTAATTTTATTCATTTACTCACTTTTTATAATTATAATTTTGTTTATAATTAACTGTAATTTGTTTATTTATTTATCGTTTACGTGATTTTTCATAAAGTACAATTTTAATTACTGGTACTACATGTACGTAATTATCCAGATCTGTGCATCTCCTACATATTCCTTTAACAGTGTAAACATAATATTTTCACTACTTACTAAATATTTTATTTATCAGTAAAATAAGTTATTAAAATAGTTTAGAAACCTGAAAAACAATTTAAATTATCAATTGGAAAAGATGATTTTTTTTTTGGATAAGCGTACGTTTTAATTCAGATTACGTTGTGAGTACAAACTAATAATCATTTAGCAAGCTAGTTATTCGCTAAAGTTTATTATTTGTATTTTAAAAAGCAATTGTCATAAACCACAGTAGATTTTCTTTTTCCATGAATTGCAGATCCAAATTTTTTGGAGATGAAGGCGGAGAGTGGCCAATCTCACCGCCAATGAAACGGTCAAATATTCCACCTGGTTATGGAAATGTTACTTACTGTGTTTATGGTTTGTATTTCATTTTTTTAAACGTTTTAAATTCCATACCCTAAATATCATTAAAAAACAAGAAAGCAAACGGCATGTTGTTTTAATGTTGTGTCGAACGGCAAATGATGGTTTGCCATAATCAGGTTTATATTGGAATAAACTTTGCTTGTCTAGAAACTAAATTTTGAAATTTACTTTTTCTTTTGCAGATGATTTTCCTCCGCCGGCCCATGACACTTTGATGCAAAATCTTGAGCCTCAGGTGCAAAATCCTCAAACGAGTACGAAAGTGAAAGTTATTCGTCAGGAGGAAGCAAGAAATATCTTGCGCGAATATGCTGATTCCAAATGTTGTTATGGGACTGGTGCTGCTAGTAGTTTGAATATCACCAAAATCGAGAATTCATCCGCATTCCGTGTGAGTGTTTTGTTCGTTGATTGTCTATTAGATCTGTTTGTCTATATTCGATTGAGCAATTTCTAGGACTTTGTTTTTGTTTCTCTGGCTATACTTTCCAATTATGGACCTTGGGTTTTTTAATATAATATACAATCTTCTAGGGGTTTATGAGAGGAATTAAATTAAAATGAAAATTGAAACAATAGACCCTCTAAAAGCAGAGAGTAGATTACCTGTGTGGTGCAGGGTAGCGATACGAAGTCTTGCAATCCGCAGCACCAATAACGTGACACACCAGATTAAAACATCGGTAACAACATTGTTATGAGAAATGAGATATGCACATGTTTACACAATATTATTATTATTATTTATTAACGGTCCCAGGGACCAAAAGCAACAGTACATACAAATGCCTGAAAACAAATATAAAACAATTTTTAAACTTAAAGCCTAAAAGAACAACATTGTTATAACTAAGAAAACAGACAGAAAAATTGAAACTAAGTTTAATGTTCAATAAACTAAGTGATATGTTCAATATGGGCACACTCCATAACCACGGGAGCCAAATGGTTAAGGCATCCATCTCCGGTACACCAGTTAGTGTACTTCGCCTCACACTCGTGCCGTGTGGGTTCAGTTTAGGGTTTGACACCGCGAGAGCAGGTTTTCTCGGGGCACTCCCGTTTCCTCCTGCATCATAAAACCCTGTTTCATGTTTATCATCCTCATCTCATCATCATTTCTGTATTTTTTATTTTCAATAAAGTCTGAGGGCCAAATGACAGAGTTGTAAGGCCAGTCGGCGCCCTCGTTAAACTCAAGTACCTACCTCCATAACTACGCAAGCCTGCAGTCACTTGTACAAATTGTCAAGAAAATCATCCCCACACTTGCCCGTTTGCAGGAGGAAACGTAGTTGCACCCACTTGTCACAACAATGTCGCAACATGCCATATCACTTGCCACAACAATGTTGCAACTGGTGTTCCAATGTGAGGTGTTACATAATAAGGTACTGTAGATTGCCACTACTCTGCAATACACAGTGATCTGCTTTAAACTTCTAGGGGGGGGGTCTATTGTTTTAATTTTTATTTTTAGTTGGTAATTGGAATTAAATAAATAAATAAAATAACAGTGGATTCTGACTAAATGGACCTCTGGCTACTTATAATTTCTAAATATGACTTGCTAGAACCAGCCAGAGTTTTAGATGTAACAATGAGATACCCATGAAAATTTATTTCAGTTTATCTATTTCAAAATTATTTTCAGTTAAACCACTTCAAGTACTTGTATATTGTCCCTGGACGTTCTGATCATATTTTAATTTTAAATTTATAATTCACCAGGGATAAAAGTACAGTAAAGTTGACCATAAATATACATGTAGTGTGTATAGTAAAACATTATGTTGATCGGTACAAAACGTGCTTATATAATTTGTTTTTTTTTAACTTGAAACATTTGCGGTGTTTACATATAAAAACTGATTTGCTGATACATAAAAGCAGTTGATTCCAGTTATTAATGAAATTAATAGGATAACAATTAAGTTCATGATTAGTGAAAAAGAAGGGTGTCCTCAAAGTGTAATGACACCAGTGTAAATGACAAGTGTAAACTCATAAAATTTAACAAGGAATTTAGTCATCCCATCAAGACCTACAAGAATATAGGTATACCGTATATTATATGAAAAATCTCAGGTCCGATGAATAAAATTATAGCCTTTCATTTTTGTGATTCATTTGATTAGCAAATGCAATTAAAGCGTTCCACGTTTATGGGCTTTTACAGTTTACTGTTAGCTAACATTTTATTCCAGCATATTTATATTTTCAGTATGTGTTAGAAACCTACACTGAAGGAAGAAAAGGAACATGGGACTTTGCACCATATAATGGTAAACATTTCTATTTATTCAATACATTATTTTTAATTTAGTAATTCTAAACTAATTTAGAATTACATTTAAACCAACTGCGGTTACAACCGCTGTATTCATTATGTTGTTTTTATTTCATCATGATAATGATAATTTCATCATTGGACTGTTTTAAATAAATAAAAAAAAAATAAAGATAATATTGATATTTTCAATACTGATATTTTCATAAACACGCACGCAACATGATTGTTTCCATTCATAATACTAATTTCAGGTGAACGCATCCCCGTATATTCCTTCATCCCCAGGCCGTGGGACGTAGTAGTTGATCCGCCAATACCGTTCGAAAAGAAGAAACTCAAAATAGTTATTCCTGAAACTAGATGCGTGAGAGTATGCCACAGGTGCAAAGGTCGTGGTTACTGTCGTTGTTCATATTGCAGTGGAAAAGGGAGGGTAAAGATAATTATTTTATTATGCTATCATTATTTTGTTGTTACTGATTGATAAATCTTTTTCGATTAATTAAATCAAACAAACCAAGCCAAAAGTTGCCATTATTATAAAAAAGTATTAACTTATTCTGGAGAAGTTTTTTGAACTGATGTTATGCTTTGTTCTTTTGTGATTTTTCACACATTTAGTAGAAATAGACTAAATGAGTATCTGTAATCGTTTGTTATTCTTTGTTTCTTGAAAGTATCATGCGTATCAAAATCGCGCTCAGGAAAAAATGAGAGTTAAGTTTAACAGTATAGATCATCAGTAAAAAAATTCGGTACTTTCCTGTTAAAGGTGCCCCCAGCTTCTACTTGGTGCTGGGTTCATTTTCCAGGTTAGGTTAAAGAAAAAACAAAACCGTACATAAATCATACTTATAAAGTATGGTTTATGTACGTTGATTTTTTTCCCTAATTTAACCTGGAAAATAAACCCAGCACCAAGTAGAAGCTGGGGGCACCTTTAACAGGGAAGTACCAAAAAGAGCTTAAAGAAAACAATTTTCTTCAATAATTAGTGGTGATGAATTATAAAATGAGAGGTTATTGGTAAATAATGATGTCTTTTGAGAAATGAATGGTTTTTTTTTTCGCTATTAGGTGCCACGTTCAAAAAGAACTTCTATAGGTCACCGTGCCGTATCCAAGACAACATGGTGAGAACTTAATTTTTTTCGAGTTGTAATCAACTTCTGGTATTTTTGAAACTTTTGAAAATGTGTAATTTCAAGGTGTACTTGGTGTATTGGGACGGGTAAACGAACTTGCCAATCATGCCGTGGAAAGATATATCTTGTCCATTTTATTGTGCTCCAGATTCAATGGTATGTGACACTGTTTATTAGCATTTTTTTTTATGTTGATCACTGACATTATCGTTATATTGTTATCAATTAGGCAGTACTACAAGGGTGAACATGTTGTTCAAAACAATAATGAAGTTCCCGAAAACCTTATTAAACAAGTTTCCGGAAACACAGTGTTTTTTCAAGAAAATACTTCGGTAATTTCAAAATGTATAATTCTCGAATTTCTCTTACGTAGAATACATTTTGATATTGATGTGCTATATGGTTCAGGTACCTGCCGTTGGTGATTTCTGGATTCCGGGAGTACACGAATGTTCAGACCAACTTGTCAATGAACATTTGGCCGAAGCACAGGAAACATTGCAGAAGATTATACGACAAGTGAGTACATTTAGATGGCATAATATTATCATGATATGTCACTGAATTAAGGTTGCAATAATGAAACCATATTTTAAATTGTATTGATGAATACTGAAATCAAACTTCCCTAAGTCTTGATAACACTTAAGCTACATTGTTGTTTTTGACATATAACACAGTTGTGTCTAATGCAAAGAGTTTAATTGAAGCAAGCAAAACTTGTGTTATGGAAAAAATAACTACGTACTGAAGATCATTTTATCAGTCTTTCCTTCTTATTGCACTTTTTATTAAAAAAAGTTTTAAATTATTTTATAAAATGGACTTATATAACCTACATGATTTACGGTGGCCGGAAAAAAGCGCACGGGAAAAAAGCGCACAAAAATGCACACAAAATGCGTTTGGTTAGGTTTGGTTAGGTTAAGTTAGATTAGGTTAGGTAAGGTTAGGTTGGGTTAGATTAGGTTAGATGCAATGAATAAAAAATGCGTTTTTCCTGTTGGCATTTTTCCTGTGCGCATTTTTTGTGCGCTTTATTTTGTGCGCTATTTTCCTGTGCGCATTTTTCCTAGAACCATGATATACATACAAAGGGCACTTTCATTCAAAAGCCACGTATGATTTCTCTTTTAAGTTCAACAGTTGGGCACTTTCTTTCTAGTTGTGTCACTTTTGAAACATGGTTTATCATTCTTTAGTTTTATATTTTTATAAAAATGAACACCCCGATGTTTTAGAACAAATTGTGTACACGGATACAAACCCTAGAAGAGCAGTGACAACCATCAGCTTCTACATTGTGTCACTAAACTATGATTTTTGTTGAGAGTTTGCTCATTGTATGAAGAGCGTTTTAAGACTGAACGTGCTCGTTGTGTAAACTTGTTGTATAAAAGTTGCGTATTAATTTAATTTGTTATTGTCATTCTCTCACACCAATAGCACAATTGTCTGAACTAAAACACAAAATAGTCTGACACCGGCCCTGCCTTTAATCATAGCTTTATAGGGATATTTATTTTATTTTATTTTAATTTTATTATTCTGCGCGCCAAATGGCACAAATAAACTATACAAAAAATCAACAGTTAAAATAAATCAACAAACAACTTAACTCATATAAAATCATCTTATACATTTTAGTTATATATACAATTGCTATAGATAGTATACAATAATTATAAATTTTTTTGCAAAATGAAAACTATTAGAGCATGCGCTTTGTGTGCATTCAATTGATTTTTTTTTATATTTATATAAAATTAAATTCTATTCGTGGAAAAAATTGTACGTAAATAATTATTGCAATGCTTGGGGGTATTGTCTTTTAGCATCAGTTTTTATGTTTGTGTGGTGAGGGAATTTTCATTGTTGGTAAGGTATTGAGTGATGTAATCTAAAGGCTATTTATGATTACGAAACGCATTTTTATTTCAATAAAAGTGTTATAATCTGATTAATAGTCATTGACTGACGTGTTCTAAGAAATGAAGATATTGATGTACAGTATACAGTCCCAAATAATTTTGATTATGCGATTATATGAGGATTGCAGTCTCCTAAGACGGTATATATACCGTCACCAAGAGGCGGCACCAGTAGGCACCGAGAAAAATGACACCAGTAGTACCCATTACTACCACTTTCAGCACGTTCTTGAGAACGCCTTGCCCAACCAATCTATATCCCGTTTGTAGACTTGGAGAAGGCTAATTACCTCAAGGATGTACTCAAGGATTATAAGGTAGATGACCAACTTGTTGGTGCTATCTCATTTTTGTACACCAAGAGTAAGAGTTGCGTTCGGGTAAGGGAACGCAATCAAATCCGTTTACCGTGGACGCTGGACTTTGCCAGGACTGCCTGTCCTGTTTATTATTTACATGAACAGGATTGCCAGACGCAGTCTCGGCCAGGAGATTGTCACTATTGTCAGTGTGAGCCACCTGCTTTTTGCAGATGATCTCGCAATACTGGCATTCTCGCAATATGATGAGATGTGAATCGGCCTCCATGAATATCGACAGTATGAAAATCGAGACACTCATAAAACCATATCGAAAATGCCTGCTCACCGTGAAGAGAGTGTGAGCACATGCTCATCTCAGTGATTTTTCCATTGAAAAATCACTGAGATGAGCACGTGCTCACACTCTCTTCGTGGTGAGCAGGCATTGTCGATATGGCCCATAGTTTCTCTAACACGAACAAACGCACTCTGCATGTTGTCCCCTTATACCAGATGGAGAATTTCAAGTATTCCAGGGTCTCATTCTCGAGAAATGAAAAACTGACGGGTAGCTCGACAGACAAGTGTGAGTCTCTGGCGCAGTAACGTGTCAGTTGTAACAAGGAGTCGTTTGCAAGCAGGAGCTGAGCCATAAGTCACAACTCTCTGTTTTAAGTCGACATTTTTACTAATCCTCACTTATGGTCATGAGCTTTGGGCAATGACCAAAAGCGAGTACAAGCTGCCAAGATGAGGTTTCTTCGTAGGATTTTAAGTCTCACGCTATTCGATAGAGTGCGGAGTACTGCAATTCGGAAAGACTTCGAATTCGAACCGCTACTTCTCCAAGTAAAGAGATCCGAAATGAGATGGTTCGGCCACGTCCTGAGAAAGCTTCTAGAAAGACTGGCACAACGGGTACGGAAAACTTACCCAGCCGTAAAAAAATACCCATTGGGAGACTGAGAACCAGATGGCGAGATCAACTTCTCAAAGTCTGTAGGAGGGTCTCTTTTGGGGATTGGGTGGGTATTTGTGTTGCGGCGGAAGATTAGAAAAACTGAAAAGTCGTTCATGGGATTGTTCACTGCGACTCTTATAGAAAAAGCGGGTTTGCCGATGAATGAGTTTCAGACTTACAAGCACCGTATACTGTACATTAGTTGCAGTTTATTTTATTATCATATGAAAAAATATATTTCGTTGTATTCAATAATATCCTTTTAATGCATAATTTATGGGACACCTTGGTAGTATACCTGTTTTTTTAATTTCTAGCGGCATACTGTGAGCAGTATTCCCATCACCAAAGTAAAGTATTCATCAAATCGAAGTCCAAAGAAATTTTTTATACTTGGTACCGAGAAGAACGTCTTGGCACCAAACTATCCACAACGATGTTGCTGCTATTGTTCAATATCGTAAAGGTACTGTGTGGCATATTCAATATAACACGCGTAAATTACACATGAAAAAATTAATTTTTATTTTGTGCCTCTTTAATTAGCGCTTGAGTTTCAAGAACGAATTAGCAGTGCTAAGCGCGGGATTGACATGGTGTTTCAGGAACTCTGTTACAAACTTCCAGGACATGTAGAGGGATCTGAAAAGAGTAATTTTTTTCCATGCAAAAAGTTTCAAAAAAACTTGTGTCGCGTGATACAAAAGCCCAATATATTGTTTATATGGTGAGCTGCACGCAATACACACATGTTGTGTAGGCAGATAGCAAATCTTGCAATATCATACAAATACAGACCATTTATCACGTTAAGCGATTTTTTTCGAAACTTTTCGCATAAGAAAAAGTTGCTCCTTTTGGATTCCCCTACATGCTCAGGAAGTTTGTGGGTTTAGTGTTATTTACTTGTACTTTGAATCGCTTGATATTCAAGGTTGGGTTAGATAAACAAACAAACAAATATTAAATGTATCGCTAATAAATCAGTAATAATATATTAAGTATGTTTTTGTTTGTTTCACTAACCTAACACTCAATTTCATCACCCAAGTACAAGCAACTTGCGCCACAAGCAAGGTCGACAGTCTAATTCAAAAGTATCGTAATGGTTTCATGGTGAAAGTATTCCTCATCAGTCATGTATTTTTGTAATTTAAATACAATAACGTGCTAAATACACATTTAGCACTTTACAGATTTAGGCTACTTATATTCGGAGGTAATTTAATTACACATTTTTTTTCATATTCGTTTTTTTTTCATTTACAGATTTTTTCTATAAAGTACATGTTTCTATGTAATACGTGTTTATACTCATTGTTGCATTTTATAAGAAAATTTCAAATTTTAAGTTTTCAAAAACACTTCAGCATTAACAAAATTTATTGGTAAGTAACTCATTGGATAGTTTTCCGTTTATTAATTTTTTTTATTAAAGATCGAAATTTTACTTTGCATTTTTCGTATTCACTATTTAGCAGTAGTTACAGATAAGAGCTATTAAGTATATGAATACTATTCCAAATAAGTAAAAATATGTGCACATACTTTAGAATGTATATTATATTATTTATGAGTACAGTAATATCTCTGTAGTCCGACGTACATAGAACCAAGGGATGTTGTATTACTGAAAATTGTCGGATTACTGGAGTTTGGGAGAAAATCAGTGTTTATTAATACGTCATCAACTTAGCAAAAATAATCACACAGGATACTGTACAAAATATCAAAAAATGAAAAACACTTATGTACAGCTGTTAGTGATTATGATTCAAGTCCATCTTCAATATCATTTCATTGCACATAAAACTCGTAAAAATTATTAAACTTTGCAGTTGTTTTTTCACTTGATAATAGTGTGAAATCTCAATTATTTTCAATATGAAACCCGAAATTTATCAGACTATGACATCAACTGTTTATGTTCTTTTCTGTTGTTTCAGGCTTTCTAGAATGAAATACCTAAATAAGTCTATTTATGAGGACTCAACATGAGTCAGGAAATAGATATAGGTAAACAAAATTTTGAATTATTTATTTATTTTAAAATTAAATGTACAGAATGTTTGCGAAAAAAAGGTACCGTTCTTGAATTGGTTATAACTTCGTGACAATGGTGGTATGTAAAAGGTAATTGCACTCGAACGGTGTATGAATTGTAAGAGGTTTTTGCAGATGGCGTGGTTGTAAACAACTTTTATGGCTACAATAATTTTTCTCACGTTTTTTCGACTTTTTCTTCTGTTGGCTCACTTAAGTTCGCCGCGCAGCATGGGGCTTCACCAAAATGCTGTATAAACAGCACTTTTGCTTTTGCACTATATTTCGCAGAATGACGAACACTTTCAGCACTTTTGTGTGTTGGTAAGTAACTTTCCCATTTGCACACTATTATGTACACATAATTACGTCACTTTATTAAGTTAACCGAACGAAATATTTGAAAAGTAGTACATCCATCGCAAACATCCTGTACATTTGGAAAGGTTCTATTCAGTGATTAGTTTTTGTAAGAATAATGCAGCACATTTGTCAGTGTTCATTATGTTCAATATTTACTATTTGCGTGTTTTCATTATAGAAACTAGTTTTTGAAGAAAAAAAAGTGAATGCTAATAAAAAATTAAAAATAGCATTTATTTTTTTTTAAAATCACTAAGGGTAAGGAAACGTGTTGTTTATAGAAACTCTAGATGTCAAAGACTGGTTATTTTCGGCCACTGAAGTAGAAATTGCGCTGAAACGTCATCTTTCATCGAATAGAAAACGATCACGACTCATTAACATTTCCATCGATACTGTCAGACACAGTGCAGTATTCTATGTAAGTTCATTTTATACATTCGTTTACTGTTAATTTTTTAACATTTTATGAATATTTTCAATTTGTTTCAGTATATTTTGGAAACACTGGCAGAAGGAAAAAAACTCGAATGGAAATGGGAATCTTACAAAGGTATTAACTTGAAACATACATGCTAGTGTTCCTTGTTTAGGCAATATAATTTTGACATTACAGTAATACAGTCAATTTGTTTGTTGTTGTTTACTAAATCTAGGAGAAGTCCCCGAAAATCAAATTTATCATCCGGGTCCGTGGAAGATCAGTGTTCCGAGACCAAAAACGTATCATAATGACGAAGCTAGAATGACTATTCCCGAATCTGTCACCATTACCACTTGCCAACTGTGCGACGGACTTGGATATTATCAATGTCGCAAATGTCACTGCGCAGGAAAGGTAAAAGTCGCAGTTCAAAGAAACCATTTTTGAAGTTGTTTTTTTTAAAGATCATCTATAATAGTCATTATTTTTTGGTGTTTTACTTGTCCCCTTTTGAGATGATAATGGTTCCATCGACCATTCACGAATCTCTGGAAAAACTGAGAAAACTCCCTTCAATTATTATCGAACAAACATGATCGCTTTTAAGCCTGGTCTACACGCTACCTTTTGTCATCAGTTTTGCATGATCATGTCAGATTGCACAGACAAAATGGTACGTGTGGACGACAGGTTTCACGTATTGCATGAACTGAATAAGTAGTGTGGACGGAATTTTCCCGTCGGTCTTATCTGTCAAACTGATCTCTTCATGCCGGAGGACTAACGACAAAATGTTACGTGTAGACCCAAGATTTACATAACATGCGTGACTAAATAAACATGTAGTTTTTAATTGCAGATTGCTTGTGTATTGTGTAAGCCGGAAAATTTTGACGACCACCTAATTCCAGATTGGTGCCAGTGTTGCAACGGAGAAAAAAACATTACGTAAGTAAATACTAGACTTTTAAAATTCTTGTTCAATGAACATTTTTATGCGATGGATAATTTGATATATATGGATTTTTGTTTGATATATTTTGTTAACTGCAAAGCCGCTTGTGGCCCTAGTGCTGGCATGTGTGATCTAACGTTGTGTGGTTACCTCTCCTACAATAATTGAGGAGCAACGGCGTAAATCCACTTATGTCGTTATTTCTTAAAATGCATATATTGAATCGTCTTTATCATAAAGACGTTGAGTTGTCTATAATTTGCACTTTTTGACAATTTGGAGGCAGTATATGGAATGCGACTATTGGAAAGCTGAATTTTTTTTTGTGATTTCTTTCTTCTTGTCGCGTCACTTTCTGGTTGTTTTACTTCCAAAATAGTGGAAACGATACTGTTTTTTGGAAAAACGACGTAAATACGTTTATGAATTAGCACGATACTTGGAATAACGGCGTAATTGCATTTTAAAATTAGCCTTTAACTTGAGGCTTGTCAACTAAAGTTAACAGATTTTTTGCAAAACCTGTTCATTTTCCTTCTATAAATATACTGTACAGTTGACAGGAATTGTTCTTAATCTTAAATTTGAAAATGCCAGAACTTTTTGCTCTTTTTTTTTCTCAAACGACGTTATTCCACTCAACTTCTTTTCAAATACTTCTTTTTAAAAAAGTCTGTTTATAAAGTACATTGGTTTTGTATTTACAGCTGTTTTGTATGTCATGGAAGTCGATTTGAAATTTGTTGGTTTTGTGGTGGTCGTGGTTGCATCAGGAGATATGTAGAATTGACGATGGAATGGTCATTATACGTATACATTCATATAGAAGGCACTCGATATAACTGATTTGCTAACTGGTTATTGATTTTTATTAAAATTAAATTTATTTACAGGAAGGTGTACAAAGACGAGCGAGTCATCGAATGGACTGACTTACCATGCGAGTTAAGTTTGAAAGAACGCGGAATACAAGTCTTGAAAGAAGAAGGCAGTGCCGTAAGTTATTATTTCAAGAAATAAGAAAATATTTTTTTCGTGTTTTGTATATTTTTTTTTTTTTACAAATTAATTAATTTCAGGTGAAACCGTTAAACAATTTCCCAGATGAGGATTTACATCACGCCTCGAAATATCTTATCGCACTTCATGCATCCAAAACATACAAGAAGCAGCAAACTGTTTTATGTCAGGTAAAGAAAACATTTCGACTACTAAACTTTGAATATTATATAAACCGATAACTTTTACAAAAGTAAAACAATTAAAACGACGTTTCATGGATGATTTTACGTTAAAATAATGTTTCATCCATCAGCGACAAGCTGTTGTCGTCATTCCTGTTGCTGAAGTTTATTACACCTTTAATGGGAAGCGGAAGTTTTGTTTCTTATATGGTATAGAACATGAAATTTACTTTCCACCTCGAGTCCGACGTTGTTGTTGTTGTACACGATGAAAGTGAAACAATGTACACAATTTTCATATACTGTTTTAGAATGATAATTTAAAATTAAAGACAAATTTTGTTAAATGCAATGTGATGAATGTGAATTTATCAGATATATAATATGTCACGACCATTCATTGTTAACGATTGGCTATCATCATTGAGATAATTGGTCAATCGTCAACTGTATTGTACAGAGTGGTTTATCCATCTTGACACATACAAATATCATAAAAACAAAGAATGTGAGAAACATATGTGTTAGACAAACACTGCGTATGAGGGGTCTTTACAGTGGTGCTAGTTTCATTGAATTAATTTTCTTCGTTATCATTTTGATATCACCTTTTGATGGTCAGAAATTACTGACACCTTTGAAATGTAAAAATCTTTCCACGTGAAGCACTTATTCAGCATTGCCATGTGCTGCACACATTGCCCAAGTAAATTGAGGGTGTACGTAAAACTACTCATCCGATTAATTAAAGATTTAAGTTCTGAGTATTCTGCAGATATATAAAAACACAGTAATAATTGTCAACTGAAAATAATTCAACCTCAGCTGAAACTTTATTGAAAACTACAAAACAGACATGAAATAGAGCAACGGTACATAATGTGTACTTTGTGCGTGTAAATACGAACCAATTGTTGACACTTGCACAACCTATGATAGAATGTTTGAACAGCAGATGAAAAGTCACATTTAAATATAAGTAAATTGGAACTTATGACATCCACTGAAATGTGTTTGCTATGCAAATGTAGTAGCAGAAAAAAATTGACAAACGCAGATTAGAATGACCGTGCTTGCAACTTATAAAAAATATTTGTGTAACTTGCATAGACATGTGTTGTATGTCTTGTTATTTTATTATGCAGATGTTATTAATTCTTGTTTATAAATTTTCTTTTAGTAGAAGAATTTTTGCTATTTGAAAAATGGTCTTTAGCGATTATTTATTTTACTCAAATTCTAATCAGGAAGTGATGCAATTGTCTTGAATTAAAAATATAAATTGCACATTTGAGCTAAGTTAAATATAACAACGAATAAAAAAAGAAATGTATTTACACATAAAACGATTGTTTCGCACAGCATGATTTAACAGTGAATAGAATACTAAAAAGCCATTTGGAAAAATTTAAAAAGCATTCTGGACAAAAGTGCTACGTGATCCTTAACATTCATTCGTTACATCATCAAAATATCTAAAAAATAAAATAAATTACTTTGTTTTTTATAAATTTTTGTAGTATGTACATTCTCTCTTTTGTGTCTAGTTGCAAATGAAAAAGAAATTTTGTTTTTATTATTCTTCATTCTGTGATTTCAGTTTGTGAGATAGACAAAACAAATTGCTAGTTTTTCGAAGAAATTTGGCATGGACTAAGAAAGTGATATATCACAATCTTGTTTTGTTTTTTATTGCAGCAGTTCCTGTAAAAAATATACAAGCATATAAAATTAATTAAGCATGCAATAGTATGGCGCTTATATGGCAGGGGTTCAAGAGGCTGAATAGGATAATGGTTAATAGTTAACTACTTTCTACTTACATCATCAGATTCATCAAAATAAAATTTCTTTGTGTTCATTGTTTGGACGACTGGTTTGGGTTTCATGTCTACTGTTGTGGTGTCGGATGTGTCCACTAGTAAAGTTGCAGGTTGCATCTGAAAGCATAAGAAATATATGTTGTTGTATGTAACAAAAAATATACGAGTAAATTTATTGGTGGGAAATTTCAAGAAAGTGTCAACTTCAAGTGCTTTTTTTTTTAAAGTAAACAAATCCGACGTTGTTATACAGAGTAGTCTAAAAGAAGGCTATTTATGTCAAAGTATTGGTCGTAGGATGATAGTGTTGCTATACTAAAAAAAATGAAGTCAACTGCAATAAATTTAATGGTGATTTCCGAGTACCTACAGTAGTACTTCATTTAAGGTAGTAAAGTACCCCGTATGATAATATGTGCTGGAGTAAACGTCCGATGGGTCTTTTGTGCTTACTTACAATGATGTGCAGTGTTCGCTTACCGGTCGTTGGCCCCCATTTGTTTCTCTGCAATGCCATTTGTTTCTCTGCAATGCCATTTGTTTCTCTGCAATGTTGTTTGTTTCTGTACCATGCAGTTGTTATTCTGGCCGTAACTTTTGAACAAATTAAGCTATTAAAATTTTGTTTAGTGTATTCGATTGGTTTTGTTGGTCCTCACAACTTTGCAATTCTCTATTAAGTCGTATCTCGTATGGTTCAAAAGTTAAAAATTGAACGACCTTGAAGTCATTGGTCAATTTGTTTCCGTAAGCACCATTGCATTCACGGCAGGTGATTGCCTCTTTTAGTATATCAACATTATCATCCTACGATCAACATATTAACATCCTACGACCGTATTATGACTTTTAGACCACCCTGTATATCAAATTATTCTAATAAATTATTATCACTAATTATTATGTAAACACTATAGGGTTGACATTTGTAATTTTACTAATATAATTTTAATGGGAAGTTTGGCTATCATCTCAACAAGATTTCGCTTACTTGGTCACATCTAGTTTGCGGTTTGTTAGTCATGTTATGTTAGTCACAATAATACATTTTTAAACATAATATTTTCAATAAAAATTAAAGTTTTATATGATTTTAAACGACTGATTATGACGTACTAATAACACTTTCATTCAGAGGTAAATGGGAATTTAGTACAGTTTATTTTTTAATAC
Organism: Cryptops parisi; assembly: GCA_034695005.1. NCBI lineage: Eukaryota > Metazoa > Arthropoda > Chilopoda > Scolopendromorpha > Cryptopidae > Cryptops > Cryptops parisi. Next base: position 4,501 of record JAQIWH010001434.1, on the reverse strand, counting down.
TTAATCAATATGTACAAAATCATTCAAAATTTGCAAAATAGTTATGTTAGTCACAGTACTGACATAATTACATGGTTCTCTGTAATTATGGGTTTTTTTATTCACTAAAATTTTAAATTAATTTTATTTATGGTTAAATCTTTAAAGATATGATACATGTTCGATGAGGAAATAATGCATTGCTCTTGGATCATTAAGCATTAGCAAGAAAAAGGATATCTAAATGTCATGCTAGTCACCATGGAATTAGCTTATTATATTTTTTAGTATAAAATATATGCTAGTAAAATTGCTTTAACCTGTTCGTCGTCGTCATCCGAGGTTGGCTCAAGGTTTGAATTCTGAGTGATTTCGTCATTGCTGTTAGTATCACCAACAAGCTCTTCCTGAGTTAGTCGTGAATATCGATAAATCAATGGACTGCAATGACAAACCAATCATGTTAACAATTGTTTTAAAAGCAATAATAGAAACCAACAATCAAAAGGTAAATGTTATGGCCAATCATAAAACGTACCTCTGATTTAACTGCCTACATTTTTTAAGGAAGAAAACTGCCATCGATATAAGAATAATTGTCACCAACATAACCAAAGCAGTAAGAAATGCATTTGCAATTGTTTGCTGTACACAACAAATAGTAAAAAAATGTAAACAAAGTTTATCCAATAATAAAAAAGGTGGTGGTGTGATGTAGTGTAGTTGAAAAGTACCGTGTTGCGAGCAATGTGGAAATTGCCTAAAAGCGTTTTGTCACCATCGGTACATTTTCGTTTGATGTCTTTTCTAAGCTGGTGAACCGGTTCAAAACCACCTCGGCACATATCGCCTGGGATTTTGCGATACCTAAAATATACGATACTAGTATTTAAAAAGATGGATATCAATAAATTTATAGACTTAATATAGTACAATTAGTGACCCTGTTGTGATAATTTCCATTTCTTCACCATTGAAACAGACGTCTAGTTCAGCACCTTTGAAAACCGGATTTTCGACACACTGACGAATGTTGGCAGGTCGATAATATCCAAAGTCACTGTAACAATAATAACACAACAGTGGACCAAAAATTGTACATTAAGTGTTGTATACACTTGCAATGTATATAATCCAGGCATTTTATAAAATAACAAGCTTGGTTTAAGAAATGTATGAAATTTGCTTTGAAATAGTTACAGTATGCAATAATTTAGGTTAAATTTAAATCCATCTGGTCAGTTACCTAGGGTAAGTCTTTTTTGGTTACCTTAGTTTTTGTTCTCATTATGTATTTGAGGGTGGAAAAATTGAAGTTGTTAAATTTAAGCTTAATGTTTTTAGAGAAAATATTAACTTACCTAAACTGCTCTAAACAATTATAGTTTTATGCAAGATGTTATTTCATACTTTGTCAAAAGTTTTTAAAAATTGTACAGAATGCCTGGATTTTCTAAATATTGCAAATAACAAAGTATATAAAGGGCCTGGTGTAAAAGAGCGGTAAGTAAAATCTTTTGTCCGAAATGACATAAAAGTATTTTCGAATATGTTAGGTGAAATTCTACTTTCCTAATGCATAATTTGGAGCAAAACAACATTATGTGCAAAGTTATTCAATGTTATATAGATATTATAGATCTTATATAGATATTATAGGTCTTATAGATATAAGATTGATTTGGTTTTATGTCATTGTTTCACTTTGTTTCATCTCATCTCATTATTTCTTGTATTCATGTTTTAATTCATTTAGTGTCCCATGGAACAGCTGTTATAAAATTAAAATTAAAATATTAGTGTAAGAAATGTGAAGTAGCCCATAGATAGCAAGTCAAATTCAGATCTTTAAACGCATTTTCCTCGAAATTACAAAAATGTTAACTTAACACCCTTTTGCATCAGACCATTAATATAATTGGAGTAGTTACCATTCAAAATCGTCTTCAGTACAGTTGCATGGATCTTTTGATTGTTGTACTTGATACGACTGTCCCAGATAACACCTAAACATCATTCCCATTTTCTAAACTCGTACTTTATCAAAAGTAATAAAAACAAAATTGAAGCAAAAACAAAACAAAATTATTACCAAGCATTTTGTTTGAGTTTTCGAAACGTTTCTTTGATACCGAGCAAACATCCTTGACGCAAAGGATTTCCAGCTTTTAGTTCATTGTGAGCCATGAAATCTTCAAAATCTTCTGGTTCTTTACCTATTTGGAAAGATTTTAAACTTGTTTTTTTTTCTTAAACTAATACTACATTGAAGCGTTAAAAGGAATTGAAGGTTTGCCCGGAATAACGTTGTATGTCACAAAAAGTCGTCATTGAGATTATTATGAAAAATTGTGCGTCATATATGAGCTTAGCTAGTGCTATCAATAGACAAACTCATACCTACCTAAAACATACATATATCACTTCAAAATCGGGTACCTAATCAATGTGTTGCTGAATACTTCTTTTGTCATTTACTCAAAACTATGAATTGTTACATGTAACGTTATTACGGGCAAGCCTTCAAATGGTTACTAACATGGTCTCTTGAGCAATGATTTGAAATCGATGACTGTGACTCTCCAAACGGAATCAATTCCGTAACCCCATATAGCAACTTTCTGCGACCATGTTTCCGGGTCTGTCAGTAAACCCGTGATGTGAATTTTGTCCTGAGTGAATTGGTACAAACACCATGTCTGACCTTCATCTGTTGAAAAGCTATGAAAAAATATTAGCTTCATGAATAAAACTAATATTATAAAGAACTTTTTGTTTGTGTAAGTAGTGAAATAATTATCATGTTAACTGGGAAACTGTATTAAAAATCCATGGAATTATAGCAAATTTTACAATTAGTCAATACATTTCGAATACGGGGTGATTCGGAATAACTTTCTAATTTTCAGGGGTAATAAAGGACATGTAATGACATCTATTAATAATAAACTATAGTCCGGAAACATTTCCGTAACCAGATACAACAAAATTAGGGAAATAAAAACGCCGTAGATTTATATTATTTAATGTAACGTGTTGATTTATTTCCAGCAGGTATAATGATTTATTAATATTGAAACAATGTACTCGAATACGTCATAAAAAATATCGTTGTATCTCGTTACGGAAGTATTTCCGGACAATAGTTTATTATTAAAAGATGTTTTATTACATGCCCTGTATTACCACTAAAAGTTATTCTGAATCGAACTAGTTATTCTAAGTCGAGTTACTTGATAGTATTGGAAGGAGTGGAAGGAGAACCGGGAACAGCAACTAATAATCCACCATGATCAGCAATAGCATACAAATGAGGTCCATTTAAAGCCTAGAATAATGTTAAGGACACGTTAGAATGAAACACTGTTAATGTATTAAGACGTTTCACATAGTCACAGTAGTATTAATGAATAGTTAAAGAAAAGTGGTTAAATGAAAATTGAGTTGAATAGCGTGCAGTACATTTTTAGTGAGGCAGATCGATGCTTACTTTTGTCCAATTGTATCCACCATCCGCAGATACGAATACATCCGGTGGATCAAGCATCAACGTTCGTCCAACATGTCCTGGTTGAAAAAAATATTGATTTTCAAACGATTTTTGCAATAAAGAACGTATTAGACCAAATTTACCGACAGTGCAGTTAGAAAGACTAAGATTCAATATACAGGAGAATGGGAGTTTCCAGGGGAATATAACGATGAAGCTTACTGTATTGAATACGTCAAAACGTAACATAAAAAGTTCATACCATGTGTGATAACAATCCCTATAGCACTTTTCACACTTATTGGGCCCATAGGAACAGCAACACCTTTCACTTGACTGAATTGATGGGCCATCTGAAGATAACATTCCTAAACAAAATATATTCAATTAAAATATGAAAAAATAAAATGAATAGCTTATATCTAGAAGTGATAGTGGTATATTAATTTACAGTAAGTTTAGATTGGCACTGGCTTTTTAAAGGCTTGCGTACAGGCTGCCACGTTGCTCCACGGTTAAATGTAACCATAGTCCGAACACTATGATCTACGAAAAATGTTTACATTTAGCTAAAAAAGTACAAAGAAATAAAACATACACTAAAATACGATTATCCGAATCGCAATCATCTGAAATTCCGGTTTATCCGAATTAAGTAAAAAATGTCATAAAAATCGAGATATTATCGAAAAATCATTGACATATCGATAACTATAGATTATTTATCAAACAAATGAGTGTAAGTTAATACTGTACATAACGTATCGTTCATTACATGTCAAAGTTTTTAACTTGTACAATGTTGTTGGCTTTTTAAAGGCTTTTATTCAGTTCACTCTGTGTGTTACACTCAAAATTTTCGTAAATTGGAAGCTTTTTTTGACCTAGTTCCCGATGTCCAATCGACTTGAAATTTTGCATATTTACGTATTTGTAGATATAATTTATGGATATGTCAAATTAAAGTTGATTACCCCCTGTCATAAATTAAAAAATGGCTTTTATTTAGTTCACTCTGTGTTTTCGTAAATT